>VZTL01070341.1:2283-17152 GCA_013400535.1 Scopus umbretta
AAATCTTGCAGATATTTTCAATGGTTTATTGTTAGTGTGATTCAGTAAATCGGTTTTCTTTGATCTTCAGAGCTAGTGAATGCAGTCTTTCAGAGGCCTTGTGTTTCATAACTACTAAGCATTTTCAAACTTAAACTGTGCATGATGGGTGGAGAGATAGATATTATATATATGCTTTAGATTGCTGCCACTTTTTCTGTATGGGCTTTAAGGTGCTTGAAAACTGCAGCCAGTAAAAGATAAAACCACTCAATCACTTTAATTTACCTAATTCAAAAGGGCATTTTTAAGTTGTTTTTGAAATCAACACGCTCTCTTCTAATACATTTTTTTTTTTTTTATTCCCTAATCAATCTAACATGTTGCATGCATGACATTTAAGTGGCACTTTCGTCTGTGGGATAAGTGGGTAGTTTAGATTTAATGAATAACAACTCATTGGGAAGTGTCAAACTGTATGTTGTCTCGTATAGTTTATGTATCAATGATTTACCTACTTGCTGTAGAAGAACACAACTGAATAATTTTCGGTGATTGTCTCTGAATTTCTTACAGTATCGATTGAAATTCTTTGCAATGTTCCATGATACTTAAGTATTTAATCGTAAGTTTCACCACATATATATCCAGTTTATATATTTCACCATCAGTATATCCAGTACAACTTGCAAAACTGATTATTCCTAATAGGTAATATTTTTTTTTAATTTTCAAACCTTATTCCCAATAAGTTCAGTGAATAATTAGTATGTATCTGTTCTCTTTCTATTTTGTAGTTTATTGATCAAATTGTAACACTTCAAAATTTTTAATTTTTTAAACAGCAAATCCCCTATTAGAAGCCTTTGGAAATGCAAAGACTGTTCGCAACAACAACAGCAGTCGTTTTGGGAAATTTGTAGAAATTCACTTCAATGAAAAGGTACTGGAATTTTGATAAGATAACCAGTGATGAACTTTTTGCTATCAAATGGTAATGCTAGACTCGAAGTAGGCTGAATAGACTTATTTATCTTGCACCAAGTAGCTACTGTCCTGCTTTACAGTTATGATATGTAGTCTATCAACTTGAAAGGAAAACCAAAACCACACAGTACTGTGTCATCTACTGGAAAAAGGTGGGTCAAGTCAGTAGGGAAATTGCTTCCATCCACAACAGAATAAAAATTGCTCCCTTCATGGCAAAAAGGCATATCTAAAGAATTACTTGCTATTAAGTATTTATGCATTCCTTTAATGCCCAAATAAGTGAGTTGCATATTAGACATAAACAGCTACAAACATTTTAATGCTTTAATACTTTAAATGAAGTATTGATGTTTTTATATGAAATTTTGGGACCTCATGTTAGTATTATGCATGTGACAGAAGTCATGGAATTGTTTTTTATCAGAAGTACTATTCACTGTGTAGCTTACGAAAAATTTTCTTTGTTTGGGTGTAGTTTTGCTTGGGTAGCATATGTATGCACATATTCCGCAATTAAGGATGATTGTATAGCTGTCCAGCATGTCCAAGTTGAAGACTTTTGTCAATGATCCCTGTAGAGATTATGTACCTGCTGCCTCATCCTCCTCTGACTGAGGATATAAAGAAACATATTCTTGCAGTTCCTTCCTGCAGAGTTTAATCTCATAATCTGGTCTTGAGTTTGTGGTCTTTTCCTAAGTTTTCATCCCTTGGTTTTGTAACAAAATGTCAGATCTTTGGTTAATAGTTTAGATAGTAAATAACTAAATTCCTTTAAGGGTAGAGGGACTTTATCTGTTGGGCCAGTTCATGTTACTAAACTTAGGGAAGGGACCCAAATTTCTACTTGGAATGATGCATTCATGACCTGTCAATTTATCTGTCAGCACTTACACAGTGTTTCAGATTAACTGCTTCAGCTGAAGTGAATAGCACTCAGGGTATCTTCAGCAACTGCTTTAAAAGACTGTTTCAGCTTTCCAGGGCAAGATCAGCCTGTGTACTTGAGCCCCTTTTTTATAAGACTTCATAATTCACAAGACTTCACTTCGTGGTGACCTTATTAGGTCTGATTTCTCAAAGGAATATAAGTACAGACTGGGGCCTCCTGAATGAGTGAATGACTGCATAACCATAGTCAAATTGTATTTGGCAGTCAGTAAGTCCTTCTTAGTTGCTGCAATGGCCATAAGCACAGGAATTGCCTTGCTATTAAGATTTGTCTAGGCACAGGGAATTTTATCATAGGCCAGATAACAAATGGCTTTTGAAATCTGTCAGACTTCCATCTCGGGGGAAAAAAAGTGCAACTGTTTGAAACAAAATGTTTGCTCATTAATTAGTCTGCCTAAGATGTTGTCCAAATATGTATTCTTTAATTTTAACCCTTCCTTCTCATTTGCAAGACTCTCAGTAAAATGCAGCTAGAGAAGGTTTGTAATATCACGGTAATGGCACTTACTGCCATCCAAAAAGTGTAAGGGTGGCTGTAGCAATGTTCTTTGCAGGAACTACTGGAATTCTACCAAGGATTTCTGCTTGTTGGGGTAAAGCAGACCCTTCTTTTAGGAGGAATGTGTGCATATGCAATACATGAGCTGGGGAGAGAAGTTATGGTAAAGGCAATGGCTTCTTTTCTAAGCTTAATATGTATTAGGTATAGATATGTTTTAATCTACTTCGGAGCAGTGTCTGTTGAGCGAGCCATAATCAGACAAATGTCAGTTGAAAAACTTATGAATCTTAAATAATCCAAAAACCACTCGGATAATCAGAAAAATATTTCTTCCTCCTAGAACTCGGTGGTTGGTGGATTTGTATCACATTACCTTCTGGAGAAATCTAGGATCTGTGTGCAAGGCAAAGAAGAGAGGAATTATCATATCTTTTACAGGCTTTGTGCTGGTGCTCCAGAAGACATTAGGGAAAAACTATACCTAAGCTCTCCTGACAACTTTAGGGTAAGTATCAGAGTCAATGTTCATAAAGCAGAAGCTTTTGTGTTTTTCATATAGATCTTATTAAAATCTCTTACGTATTATCTTTCACAGACTCTTTCCTGTTACAAAAATCAGAAGTTTTTTTTGTTAAATCTATTTGATCCTGAAATAAAGCTGCCTGCCGTTATTCCTTGTTGGAAGATGTCCTATACTTTTTCCCTATGTCTTAAAATTGAGGAATCTTTGCTGTTTCCAAAAATGTACTCTTGTGTACCCAGCTGCTAGTAATGTTGTTACAGGCTCTTCTAGAGGTGTGAAGTGTGAATTTCTTGATTGTGATCTAACTGTTCTGTGGGTAACCTGTCTTTTAAGTCCTGAAAACTGCATTTATTTCCTTCTATTCCAACCATGTCTTTAGGAAGATGTAGGAATTGCCCCACAATGCGCTCTCTTAAATTATTGATCCCTTACACTTCCCACCAAGGATCAAACCATGGTGACAAGGTTGTTGTGCTTCTCTGTTCCAGTCTATGTGCTTTCACATCACTTATCTTTTCTACTCTGTTGCACCTTGTTCCTGTCATACGATACTCATTTTTACTGCTCCAGTTTTGAGCCTTTCCTGTTCCTCTCATCATACTCCTCTGTCATTCTTAGTCACTCCAGGTTACACAAGACTCACCAGTCCGTTTCAGCTGAAACCGCATCCCTTTATCTCCAGTTGACCCAAAACCCACGCTCAGCCTTTCCTGCCAACATTACTTCTATTCATTAAGCATGGTGCTCCCTCTTAGATTTTCTTTCACCTAATTTATTCTTTCCTGAGGACAACTTACGATTTCTGAGTTTTGGCTATCTTCCCACAACCTGTACTGGTCCAGTCAGTCAGGTAATGGAGAAGCCAATAAAAAGCAAATGAAATCAGTGTTGAATGTAATACTCCTTGCTATACCTAAGTGAAGGTGAACCTAAAATAAACAGTGGGGAAATAAGACTTCAATCATTGCACATACTTCTTTAAAAACATTAATATAATGTTCAGCGGCAGGGAAAAAGCAGAGAAGAATTTTAGGAGTTAGGAAAAGAAAGGAGAGTGAAATAGTGAGTGCTGCAAGGTACATTCGTATTTGGAAACAGCATACACGGTTTTGTCATCCCAACTCAAAAAGAAACCAGTAAAATCCTTGGGTGAAGCAGAGGTCATGGTTGAAGACAAGCTGTTGGCTAGTACAGGCCTTTTAATTCAATCCACTGTGCCTGTTCTTACGAGTTCTGTTTTGTTTACTGCCTTCCCTTCTTCTCCCCATGCTTTATTTTTAGGGTTTTTGCCCTTTTCTGAGATTATGTGGTTTCTCCTGATTAACCCTGATTCTGTGTTATGTTTCTAGTAGCAATCCCACAAACAGGCTGGCTTTCTGTCCTACCATTATGTTCTTGCATTCTTTTCCTCCCATTTTTCCACTGAACAGTTTTACTACTTCAGTTTAGCTTTTAAATTTTTCTTCCAGCTTTCCCTCTTTTTCCTCCCCTTCTCTGTGTTCAGACTTCACTGAATTGTTTTCATAAATGATCAACAAATAATGTGATACTTCCTTTTCCTTTCTTTTCTGTCAGTCAAAATTTTATCTCTATTTTTTTCAGTTTGCCTGAGCGACTCAACACCATTTCCCTTATTTTTAAATTCTCTTTTAATTTCTCAGTGTGTTAAATCTCAATTATTGCAGTATTTTTTTTTCCTTGAGAAATGAATATTGTTGAATTCTTATCCAACCAGTGCAGCTTTACTGATACAGCTGTTTCTCATTGCTTCCTGGTTGTCCCTTCTCTTTCTCTTCAAAGCAAGCTTTTGCCATCCCTTTCAATGTCCTTCTAAGCCTATTCGCATTTTATACTGTCATCACCAATTTTACTAGTAAGGTGAAGCCTCTTGCCTTCAATCATTCATTCCTGGTATTTAATTATATATAAATACATTGGTAGGGTTTAACTTGTTGTTCTTTTCCTTTTGACAATCACACTTGAACTGTAAATATCTACAAATATCACCATGTGCTTTGCTGACTTGCACTGAAAAGAAAAATACTGGCAAATCAAATCCTACTGGTAAATACTGGTCAGTTGTTTGCTTGTGTTCTGTCATTTGTCTCCATCTCTCCACTGTCTCAGCTCACGCCTAGCTTGGAATTTCACAGAAGCAGCATTTTGTGTGTTTCTAAAATAGACAGACCAAATCTCTGCAGTGGGTTTGGAAGGGTTTTGTAAAACAACCCTGGAGAGCATGTGCAATTGCAAAGATATAAATTAATTGACTGTCATATTTTTAGACATCCTTGATCTTAAACAGGGTGAGGAGCACTGCTAACAAAGAATTATATTACTGTGGTGATGGTTTTCTTTGTTGGTGTGTCTTCCCACTTGGTTTTCTAAATAAAACTTGGACTGTGCTTATCTGTTACTTTCCCCAAAATCTTCTGTACTCAGTCTCATAAGAATTCAGCAGAGGGTTAGAAGCCTTAAAGATACAAAGCTCCTGGTAGTTTTGTGCAAAGCAGTGGTTGCATAGGTGACACCTAAATTAGTGCACTCATTGTAGGGAGGGTGGGTGGACACTGGTGACCAAACAGGTTGCTGCTGCCTCTTGGCTTGTCCGAGTCGGTCTCTGCTTACTGATGAGCCAGGAAGCAGGCACAGAGTTGCGGTTCCATATTGTGCACATATTGCATTTCTACTCTGGTATCAAGATGATCTTGCTCCCTAAAAGCCATGGCAGTATTTTATGACAGGTTTCCTTACTTCCTCAAAGGTGTTCCTAGGGGCCTTTATAGACCTTATAATATTTCTTTAAATATTTAGTTTATATCATCTTACAGTTCATCTGTTTATACTCAGTTGTGTGATGGAAACTTGATCTGATGCTTACTAAGAAGGAACTGCCTCTGTCCTCTAGAAGGAAAACTTTTCTTTTGAAACACCCAACAAACACAATACTTAAAAAAAAAAAAACCAAAAAAACCCCAAAAAAACAAAAAAACACCCAACCAACAAAAAAACCAAAACCCAAACCTCCCAAAACCAACGAGAAAACAAACAAAACCCCAAAAAACCAAGACCGTTTATTTTCATAAAATATGGAGCTAGTTTCCAAAACTTTCTTCTTTACTGTGCAGTTATTCCATGCAATATTCTCCTGTATGTTTTAAAGCTAAAATCTTGAAAAAAAAATTCAAATACATATTTTTATTGTGTAGCCACGTTTCCATTAAAACTCATTTCTTGTAGTTAATAGTTTTTTTTTAATTCTGGAACTGAATGTGCTGTGTGCCTACTCTTGGGGATTTTTTTAATCAAAAACTCTGCTCATGAGAGCACACAAAGTTGCAGATGTCAAGGTCAGAATTATAACCTGCTTAAAATCAGGCTGGTGCAGTACAGTACTGAACAGCCAGAGTGTCTTTACAGAAGGCACTCACTTGCCTGTCTCAATTATAAAGAGTTTATACTCACACCAGCCTTACCACACCGTGGCATAATTTCTTTGACTTCTACTAAGTTTGCAGCAGTACTTTCATTTCTGTTAAGAATATTTATTGCTTTACTGTAAGTTACTATTTGAATCCTGAGTTCTTTACTGCATGTGAAAGATCCACTCTGCATGTTAAATATAAAAATTTTAACACTTCTGAAATATTTTAAAAAAATTTTCTGAGGTTAAAGTAGATTATCTTTAATTAAAAAAAAAAACCAAAACCAAAAAAACCCCAACAAAACAATCAACCAAACCCAACAAAACTTAGGATCATTTTTACCTTTGTATGTGTGTAAATTAATATAAATATACTTAATGTTTATTAGTCATATTGCACTAAATTTTCATGAAGTATCACTTTATAAGAGATTTTTAGGAAAAAGAACCTGTAAAAGGTTAATTTTCTTCCTAAATTTGTATTACTTTTTTCGTTATTCATTCTTGTTTGCTACTTCAGGTTTTATCATAAAATGGCTCTGAATAATCATGCTTGTGTCACTTTTTTACCACATTTTTTGTTGACTGCATGTCTGTTTGATTCAAATTTCATGGAAATACCATCGTTCAAGCTTCTAATAATAGATGGTGATATTACACTAGGCAAGATTTGATGATTGATCAGTGTTTTGATATTAATGCTAATTTTTTAGATGAGAAAATCATTCAGGAAAAAATCATACTCTTAAATTGGTTATTTAGAAAAACTCATCCCTACAGTTGCAGTTTTGCATCAGCTCTATTGTACCACTTGTGCCTTGTAGCTTATCAAGTCAAAGTCCAAATTAGGGCCAGCTTGGGTCCTGACACTCTAGCATCTTTTGCTCAATGTCTGGTTTCTCTTAACTACACTCACCTGAAAACAGGACCATCTCAAATCTAAGATAATTCTCATTTTTCACAAAGTGAAACAATACTAAAAGATGCTCTTTTTTTGCCCCCGGTAGGCTTGCTCCCCTTTGACTTAAGTGATCCCTTGTAATCTCCTCCCCAGGCATTTGGCCATCTTGGCGTAGGCGCGCAGTTGCTCTGGCCAGGTAAACCCAGACAACTGCACTGGCTGCACCTGCCTGACCTGTCGTCTGGATTTCGGCAGCGCTGACGGGGGCTACCTCTCTGTTAGTTCATCCTTCCCTTGCAGTTCCGCTGGAGAAGCGTGAATTTACTTGGCAAAGGCCTATGAAAAGTTGCAGAGTTCTTGCACACCCCTCCTCCGAGCTCACCCCCGCAAAAGCGTGCAGTCCTGGGTGCTCGTGTTTGAGGTCCCCCTGCAGAAGTTTTCAGAAATTCCAAGTCATTAGGTAACCCTGTGCTAAACCCTGTAGGTCTAGGTGCCTTGGACTGCACCACATGCCTTTGAAAGTAAAGCTGCGCAGTAAATCTGTACCTGGAGTATAGTTGATGGAGATGAGAAGCTGGTTGGTTTTTTTTTTTTTTTTTTTTTTTGTTCAGATCTTAATTTCCTGGCAGAGAAATCAGATTGCCTTATGTTTGGGTCACTGATTAACGTTATAGTGGGGTGTTGTACTTCAGAGTTGGGATAAAAAAGTACTTACAATGTTACTTACATGTTATATACAATAACCTCAAGCTGTGTGTTTGTGTGCTTTAAAAATATGATTTCTTCTAGGTTTAATATTGAAAATTACTTGAGTTTTTTAGCATTCAAATGAAAGCCATTATCTTGTGATTAAATGTCTCCTATGTAGGTTATTATTGAATACCATGCTGGTTTACATTCTCAGCTGGTCAGTTACATTTCCACACTTTCTTCTTGAAAAGTACAACGTTTTTCACTTCCCATCCCCAGTTTCTGGGATTGTGTTACCAATAATGTAACACAGGGATATATCGTTGTGTTTAAAACATGCTGTGCTTTGCATTCTTATTGGCTGATAAGGAAAACTTCTTAATATTTTGTTAAACGCCAAGTTAACTATGAACAGTGTTTCTTGTTACTGTATTTTAATATTAAATTTGTCACCTCATTTTCTTCTGCTGTTAGAAATGCTTTATTTTTTAGAATTTTGTTTTAATCAAAGTGTTGGATTATCTCTGTTCACCTAGTTGAAAACATCTTCTTTGTTCATGAGCTAGAGCAAAGAATCAGTTCACTTCCTTTAGAAAAAGGGCTCTGTCCAAGCTTTTGGACAGAGTTCTTATTTTCAGCTGAACACACCAGAAAGAAAAAGCTGGTGATCCCATTTTCCTGGAAGTGTCAGTCATAATCTGAATGCCTGGTCTATTCCCTTTGCTGTACAACATGAGATGGATATCAGAAGCCAGATTCTGAATTAGGCTTCTGCTCATACCATGCTACAGGCTTTTAATACTCTTCAAGCTTTTTAATATGCTGTGTCTCTTATTACCTATAGAAGTATTTCACTGACGAGGAAAAAATGACCATAAAACTACACTGGACTTAGCACCACAAATTCTTTGATTCTACCCCTCTCACCCCCGGATATACTATATAAAGCCTGTATGTTGCTGAAAACGTAAAGATGATTGTGAATTTTTTCTGATGTTCTATACAGCTTGCTGCAGTAAAGTTCGGTGTTACACATAGGCCAGGAAATTTATTTTCTTGGTTCCTAATTTTGATTGTCTCTTCTGTAATCCCAGACTCCATTAGTAGGGTTAGTAGAGTCAAACATTAAGAGAAGATTGCAGGCTTTAGCAAAATTAACATCCCACTGTGTCAAAAAGTATTTTAGTTGTCAAAATCAAAAAGCTTTCAATAGAAGTTTACTGTTGCACTTGTGTAATATTGTAGATGTAAATAAATACATTTTCAAGGAATGAATTCTGAATACCTCGCATGTTGCTGGTATCATATGATTAAATCAAGCTATAGTAGAGCAAGCCTTAAAAGCAAGCATATGTTTTCCTTACTTCTGTCTTTAAGTAGGCATTTTCTCTTTTTTTTGTTGTTACAGTATTTAAATCGAGGCTGTACCAGATACTTTGCTAACAAAGAAACAGACAAGCAGATTTTGCAAAATCGCAAGAGTCCTGAGGTATGTTTGTATCTTCAGATAGTTTATATTATTAACTAATGCAGATACAGTTGAAAATTATGATTACAGTTTTACAGTGTGGAATGAAATGTTCATTTTACACATCTTTATAGGTCTAAGTGGGTACTGTCAAAGCTGGTATATTCAGAACTCTGGTTTTGGAGTTCAGTCATAGAAAACATTTTAACATGCATCTTAAAATCCAAATTGTTTCCATTTAATGATGCAGCTTGTCTTCTCTGGAAGACAAAAATCTGTCCAAGACTCTTTGTGATTTTCTCTTTAACTCTATAGCAATAGGTCAGACGCAGTATTTTTTTTCCAGAGCCATTTTTATGGGAGAGCATGGCGTTTCCTGGAAGAAAGTGTGAAACTTCAGAACACTTTTTTCCTCTTGCTCCATATCTGTTTACATTTTCTTAAAATTGGAATGACCAGAATTTGTAGCATTTCAGCCTTTGAGCTTAAATAGGACATAAGGACACTAAAGAATTTGATCCAAATTAATAGTATATGTGAATTGGAAGTTGTTTAAACACTTCATTAAACTTCTACTCTGCCCTCTAATACAATTTTCATCTATTCATACCTAAAGTATGAAGTTTTCATTTGTATAGCTGGAAGATATTTGAAATATTAATCAAATCCATACTTGGGATTCAGTAGCAGGGCAAGGCGCATAGACGCGTGGAGTAATACAAAGATAAGTTTACTCAAGAGCTTCTCTCCCCCACTGACCGTGCCATCTCTTTTACCTTTGAGAACTTGGGCTTGAGCTTCTATGTAGCTAGTGCCTAGCTATGAAAGGCAGTATAGATACAGCTATGAAAGGCAGTATAGATACTTCCTTTGCTTAGGTCAACGTTATAAAGTCTACTCCTGGATTTCTAGTTTTTATGTGTTGTGACACTGAGCAAGTAATGTTGATTTCTTTTGGTTGAATGTGGGTTATTTTCTATAATTGGGGATGGTGGAGGGTGAGATTCAGCAATGCTGATTTGATATTACTGCGAGGAAGAAAGCTGGTAGATATTTAATTTTTGTCAAGCATATAGACTTTTTTGGGAGATCTTGCCTCAGTTTACCTAATTTGCCTTTGACTTGTAGTGAAGTTGGTAATTTATTCTTACTACTGGAAGATGAACCTGTGCAATCTTCTGTTACTGATGTGATTTACAGGCCCGTGTTCTGTCATACAGTGTGTCTTCCAAAGGACTTACTTTGAAATAAGTCTTTGTCTAAGACATACTGAAAGAATAATTCTGCAAATATGTATTGGACATTAAATAGTGGAACATATGATGCTATAATACTTGTATGTTACAGCCATGCCAATTTGAAGGCACAATATATGATCACATTTCAATGATATTAAAACTTAGTCTAGCCACTTAAACAGGAAATATATCGCATTGTTCAGGTTTTTTTTAAATCAGAAATTTAATATTTGCTCTGTCATTTTGTGAAAAATATTAAGATTGTTTATTTTAATAAAAGTAGCTGGAATAGTCAATTAATACTTAAATTATTTTTGTGTTTTCCTTATCAGGAAGATGAGGTGATCATTTTACATAATTAAGATGGAGTTTAATTTTATTGATGTGTCTAAATGTTGTGTGAAGTGAATTTTTCACGTGCATGTGGTGTTTTGTTTTGATAAAAATCATGTTAGCTTATTTGACATTAACGAGTCTTCTATTTAAAGTTAATTATTCTTTTTAGTTGAAAACATTTTAGAGTAATTGTAAAACCTTAGATCAGTCTGTGCATGCTGTTAGTCTCTTGATTGCATGCGGATGTGTTACTATCTACTATTAAAACCATTAACAATAAAAATGGCTTTCCATGTGTTTAAATTAGGAAAATCAGCAAAATGTTAAGTTGGTATTTTAAAATGTAGCTGGTATTCTTTTAACCTGTAGAACATTGTGAACAACTATTTCTTAATCGCCAGCAAACTTTAGCAAGTGTACTTCTCTAAATAAGTCTGTTTGGGATAGGGATGACTCTTCCAGTTCTGATTTGTCCTGTACTCCTTTCCCATGGTCTGTCAAACTTTCTGTCATCCTATGCAACTGCTAGGGGCTAGAAGCGCTCCTCGGTATAAGTGCTTTGATAACTTGCTTAACCAAAATCTTTCTTTCCGCTGCTCACAATCCTGTATTCCCCTGTCCTGAGCTGTCACGCTTTCTAACTTCCACTTTCTGAAGATAGTATGAAGTTTGCTTTGAAGCTGAAGCTCGAAGATCAGGCTTTGAAGTATCAACAAATTAAAACAAATTAGGGTTCTTGCAAAGCCTGTACCGTATGAAGAGCTCTAATCTCTTTCTGCTTAGTTTGGCATGCTTTTTTATGCTTTTTGTTATGGTTTATTGTTCACGGGGAATAACTGCTTACATTTACTTTAAAATCACTTACTGAACTCTTGATTTATCTTGTCATTTTATAGTATCTCAAAGCAGGTTCCTTGAAGGATCCACTCTTAGATGATCACGGAGATTTCAACAGAATGTGCACAGCAATGAAAAAGATTGGACTGGATGATGCAGAAAAACTTGATCTTTTTAGAGTAGTGGCTGGTGTCCTTCACCTTGGAAATATTGATTTTGAGGAAGCTGGGAGCACTTCAGGTTAGATGAAGCCTTTCTTTTTTTTTTTTTTTTCTCCTGTAAAAATACTGAAAATGTCTCTTGATGTAGATTATTCCTTTCCATGCAAATTGCTGCTTTAGAAAGCTGCCTTGTGTTCAAGGGTAATTCAGTCTTAATTCACACCATTTTGAAGTCAAGTTTACCTGATTGTTTTAAAGTTGTACTTCTTTACATGCTCTGAAAGCCAATAGGCTCTCAAAGTTTGATATAAAGAAAAGGGACATTTTTGTATTTTAATAATAATTTTAAAAGTCCAACTTCCTGCTAATGTCATGAAAACATCTTGAAATTAGCAACTCTACCTGTAGGGAAAGGCATTATGTCATTTGGCTTCCAAAAATACCATCACGTTAATATTTTGAGAGCTAAAGGAAAGAAGTTGGAACAAAAACTTAGGTAAATAGAAACTTCCTAACTTCAAGATGTCACTCATAAGATGGGTTGATACAGGTGTAGCTGGGACTTAGTGGCAGAATGTGCAGGAAGGCTGAGGAAGGGGACGGTCATTCTTACCTTACTAATGACAGCAGCCTCTCTTAAGTTGAGAACTGCTGTCCATATACTCCTGAAGGAATGAAGAAACTCCTGGTCTGGATGTACTACAAATATAACTGTACAACTAGAAAAGATATGTATGTAGATCTTTATCTTGAGTTGCAAGACACACAAGATAACAGTGAAATTGGTTCCTCTTAGGAACTTCAGGTCTATACAGCTGTTGCCAAACTCGGTAAAGTTTTAGGAAGAGCATACTAAAGAACATTTTAAAAGGTGTTTTGAATGACGAATTAAATGAGTACTAGCCTTATAGGTTCACTAGCTCACGACCCCAAGCACAGAATCACCGCAGAACTATACAAACATTCTGTTCGGAAGAGATTGTGGGAGGTCTCTAGTCCAGTGTGTCCTCGTCAAAGCAGGGCCAACACTGAATTCCGACCAGGTAGCTTAGGGTTGTCACAGTGAAGGTGGGTTTTATTCTTGTTTGTTTGTTTTCTTTTTTTCTCTTTTCTCTTTTTTCTTTTTCTTCTTTTGCGCGCCCTTTGGCACTCTCTTTCCTTGGGTCAAATCAGAACCTCACCAGTGTCAATTCATGATCTTGCCATCTTCATGAAGGTGGCTGAAATGAACATGATTAATGTGAATAAATCTGGGAAGACATGGAGGTAGAGAAGGGCAGTGGCTTTGCAGGGCTCAGCACTAAGCTGGCAGGGAGCTTCCTTGTTTGGGCCTTCTGTGAGTTGGGACTTTGGGGTTGACAAGGCGGGACAGCGTGAAAAAAGTGCAAATGTGAGTGGTGAGGTGGTTTCAGGAGGCAAACAAACAAGGAGAGGGGGAACCTCAGGTGGTGAGGACAGTCAGTGCTTAGAGAAGTCAAGGAGGACACCAGAAAACTTACTTTCTTTGAATGTTGAAGTTCAAACCCATTTTTTTTCTGGACTAAATTATTACACTTCTAAAATGTTCATGGCAAATACAGGCTTTCTTCTACTTCACTTTGTACGTGTGCCCACAGGGTGTTCATTTGAACTGCTGCAGGCAGTATATCTCAGTACCAGGGACCCTCTAAAGTTTTGTTGCTGTTCCGAAAACCTGGGAAGCACCAAACAAAAAAGTTTTACTACAGGTCAGATGGTGTTTCAGAGAAGTCATAAAAGCCGTAATCTTTTAAGGGCTCCTTGCTTCCTTGCTTGCTCTTGCTCTCTCTCTCTCTCTCTCTTTTTTTTTTTTTTTTTTTTTTTTTTTTTTTTTCCCCGCCCCCCCCCTCCTTTCTTCTTCCCCTCTCCCCTTCATGTCACTGTAGAGTTAAGGAATTCAAGCAGTGTTTGACTAGTTACTTATCCCTTTTGGTCTCTTCACTTAGCTATAGAAATAAATTTTACTGAGAACAACAGGAAAGAAATGTGATTCTGGCGTAGGTAACCGTCGGAAGCGTTAGGTTTTGCTGAAGTGTGTGAGCGCTTCAGGTAAGGATTTATGAACCTGTAATGGCTGGACGAGCTCTGGCGCTAAGGCCGTGGAGCAGCGCAGGAGGAAGCAGGCCTCTCGGCCGTTTACCTGGGGAAACGCACATACCGTTACCTGAAAACGTCAAGTACTAGGAGTCTGCCGCACCAAGGCATACACAGCAAGGAAGCCTGGAGGATTACAGGGAACAGGCGAATTCAGAAGTTTTTAAATCACTACAGTTAGTTACCTGGGGTATCAGCACTTCTACATTTTGGGGTAGTTCTTTCCGTTAAGCGCAGGTTAGCTTTTGAACAGCCTACGTTTAGAACAACATTCTGGAAATACAGAATTTGATGCCTAGTTTTGGGGGTTTTTCCCTTTGTTTTGCTTTTTCTTTTTTTCTTTGCTGTTTTTTTTCTTTTGTGGGGTTTTTTTTTTTTGGTTGTTTTTGAGAACAGACTCTTCGCATTTAATACACGAAGTCATTTCCAGAGGCACACTTTAATTCCTTCGAGCAGATGTCATTTCTAGTTGTCAGGGCAAGATGGTCACCACTTCACTACTAGAATTTCCCATTAAAAAAACAAACAAACAAACAAAAAACCCAAAAAAACAAACAAACAAAAAAAACCAAACAAAAAAACCCCAACACAACACACCAAAAAAACCCCCAACAAACAAAAAACCACAAAACAAAAAAGGACACCCCCAAAAACCCAAACCAGACAAAAAAAAACCCCCAAAAACAACCGCCGAAGTCGCAGCGGGTGGGTGAAGAGCAGGAGGCATAGTATCAAACAGAGGGGGCGGGGGTGC
>VZTL01070342.1:0-15534 GCA_013400535.1 Scopus umbretta
TCTATGATTCTATGATTCAGGAGGCCCTTAAGAGGCTGGAGAAATGGGTAACTGAGAACTCGTTAATTTCAAAGGTAAGTGCAAAGTCCTGTATTTGGAAAAGAATAGCCCCATGCACCAGTACAGCCCAGGGGCTGACTGGCTAGAAAGCAGCTCTGCAGAGTCCTGGCTGGCAGCAAGTCGAAGATGAATCGGTACGTGTCCTTGCAGCAAAGGCAGCCAACTGCATACTGCGCTGTACTAGCAGGAACGCAGCCAGGCAGTCAAAAGAAAGTGATTCTTCCCCTCTCTGCTGTATTTGTTAGTCTACGTACAGAGTATCATACCCAGTTTTGCGCTCTTCAATACAAGAAGGATCCTGTCAGGCTGCAGCAAGTCCTGGAGGGCCACCAAGATTAGGGGCTGGAGCACACGACAGGAATAACTGTGTTTTGTTAATCCTAACAGAAGGTGGCAAAGGGGAGATGTCATTGCTGTCTCCAACTACCTAGCTGGATGGCAGAGAAAAGATGCAGCAAGAATCTTCTTAGAGGTGCACAGTGCTAGAATAAGAGGCAACATACACAAAATAGGAAATCCCAGTTAGATATAAGGGAAAAAAAATAATCCCACTATGGGGATGATCATACACTGGAACACATTGCCCAGAAAGTTTGGGGCATCTTCTTACCTGGAAGCAGTCACAACTCAATTGGACCAGGCCCTGAGCAACATGATCTAGTTTGACTTATTTTGAGGAGGAGCCTGAACTACAGAATCCAAATTATTCTATGATTTCAACAGTAGGGGACTACTTTTTAGCTTAAGTCTAGATAAATCAGCTTCCAGCTTAAGAAAAGAAAAGGAAAGAACCAGAGAAAAGGAAGGAAGAAGAGCAGATGAAGGCAGTTTTTTTGCTTGCTAGTTTGTTTAATTAAGAGTACAGCTTACTAAATGCCTTTATCCTGGTGTCATCTCTCAACTTTATCTTTTCCACCTGCTTTAATAATGCTCACCTTCCTGCACATTTGGCAATAACCGACACCTACCCAGCCCATTTGACAGCCTATGCTCTTCTTCCCACTCACAATACAAAGAACTCACAGCACTACTATAAATGAAACCAAGTAGATTCCTATACTTAACAAACCTATTTCAGTACAGATAAAAAGTTGTTTCCAGAGTAAGACCTCTGAACAAACAAGCAAACCAAAATACCCAAACAAAACTAAAAACACCACCATGAGAGAAATTTCCAAAACCTGGAATTAATAGTTCCAGTGTCACAGCACACTCTAGTGATCGATTGAAAGAAAAGTTTAAATACCTGTGTTACCTGCCTCAATTTAAATGTGGCTTTAAAATGCAGGAAGCAGTTCAGATATTTTGAAGCTGTTTGTATGTACATACATCAGTATTTCTTGCTAGCAAAACACTCAGTCCAGATATTAAATCAAATGCAGATATTTCGACATGCCAGATTAATTCCTCAGCTGGCATCAAAATAACTAGGAGAAATGGAACAGACGGGAAATGGGAAGCTAGCATATACAGAAAAATGGGAAAAAAAGCCTCAAAAATATAGAGCTTGGAAACCTGGAAGTCTTGAAAATTAAAGAGTGATGCAGAGACATAAATGGTTCTGCATGGAAACAAACCAGCCAAGTATCATCAGTACTGAACCAACCTGATTAATTCAGTTGGCTGAACTTGCCATGACTCCTGCACAGCCACCAAGATGTCCCAGTGCTCAGGTCCCCAGTGCTTCTTGAGGATTTGTTCATTTGAAGCCAGTTCATGTCCAATGCCTCCCTGATCTAATGACTGCTTTCAGAAAAGGAACACAAAGCTTGGTCTCCTGCAGAACCTCTTGGGTTTTGCTGTACCATTTGAGTCATGTACTACTCATTAGCTCATTATTAGCCATGCCAGAACTAGGCCATTCCCACGCGAAGCCACAAAGACTTGTTTCCACTAAGACTCTTCACTGTTCCCTGGAGTAACACAGTGAAGACAACCCAGGCTGCCACAACAAAGTTAAGTCATGTCAGACCTATGTTTTTAGCTTGGACTATGAGCTACACATGCACAGCTGTACAGCACAACTCCCAAGGCTGAGCTGTCCCTGGAAACAATGCAGTCACATCCACACAGCCCAGCTTTTGGGCTGATCTGCCTCTGGACTGAATCCAGTTCACATATCCATATTCACGACATGGTTCATCTACAGAAGATTTCTGGGTTGCATAAATTGGCAGGTGACAGTATATGGAAGAGCGTTTATGCAACCACCAAAAAACCCTCTTCCAGAGACTTAAGAAAACTGTCAGTTTAATTACGGCACAGTTTATCCAAAGAAAAAGGAAAAAGCAGGAACAGTATGCAAGTATGCAAAACAGTACGCAAAAAAGACAAAACAGGAACAGCCGTGCAAGTATCTTCGGTGTCTCATCAGTGAGTCTAACATCAACAGATGAGGATTACTTATGCTCTATGCACATGAAATTTCCTTTACTTAAAAAGGAAGAGGTAAGGGTGTGGATCTTCACAGAAAGTAGCCCTTGAATGCTGCAGGCAAAAATCAGAGCCTACTGTGACAGGAACTATACAGTCAGAGAATAAAATTACCTCTAACTAGAAACTCAACTCCTAACTTTCAGATGGATGAACTAGTCACCTAGGCTCTTTATACCTAATAGAGAAAAATAAGCATCTTCAGACACAATTCAAAACAACATGAAATAGCTCTGGAAGTGCCGTCTTTTCCAACTGATTATAGTCAATCTAGTAATCTAGGCTCCCACTAGCTTAATGTATCATTTTCAGACAGCTAACATATTAGGCCCGGATTCGGCTCAAATAATCCACTTTGAGAGTGTGCAGATTGCCAGACTGCACAGACTAGACAGAACAAGGCAAAAGGAAAAGAAATGACTTTATGAAGATCACAGCAGGTGTGACAAAGCTAATAATAGCATCCGGTGCAAATTCCCTTATCACCAGCCCTTGCCATCTCCCGTATGACAAAAAGCTTTATTATTTTGCCAGCGACAAAATTAATGATACCTGGTTTTCTGCAGATTTGTGCTTTATCTCCCTACATCTCCACTCACCACAATAACTCCAGCTTTATCCCTCTGTTCCTGAAGAATGCCCACCCATCACACACTCTCCAAATTCCTCCTACCTCTCTTTAACACTATCCCATACACAATGTTCCTATATTTCTACCCTCATTTTTTTCTTTATCTACCAATAGGACACATACTACTTCTGTCCTAGGGTAACACCAGTTGCTATACAAGCTGAGCAACCAAGAGAGAGGCCCAGTAAAACTTTATTTTCCTTACAGAGGGGACCATTTTTGGAGGGCGACGGAACAGAAGTTCATAAGAAAAACTGGAAGTTAATGGATGTCAGGGCTTCCCATGCACCAACAGGCTCTACAAACTCTTCTCCCTCAGTGCAGCTGTGTAAATTTGAGTCAGGCTGCTATGAACAGAGTTGAGCTGTACAGAAGAGCTGTGCTAAGGCTCACAGGGACTCCCCCTCTTTATTCAGGAGCTGCATTTAAGCTCAGTCCCTCACTCTTTGGGCTTTCTTGAGCTACACTGCAGCTATGCCCAAGCACAGCCTTGCTGTTCCTGACCATGACTTGACTTCCAGGTTTGACCCTCAACCCTACCTCATCCCAAAGGACCTGTCCACACTCACTAACTGTGGCTCACCCTGGTTTCCGTCACAGAGCCTGCCCTGTTCACCTCACTGCGGCAGAGTGGACCTGTGGCCTTGCTGGGGAGGCCAGTGCCCAGCCGGTCCTGCTGTCACCCTCGGCTCCCCTGCCACCATGAGGCAGCTGGCCTGCGCTCCTTCCAGACGGTGGGTGGGAAAGTCTGTAAGATCTTCAGGCCCTCTGCCTCATAAATATATTTGAAATGCATAGCATTCAAAGTTACTGATGACAGGTGGAAGAGATGCAGGTGGGTGGGCAACGCAGTCATACAGACCTTCAGGAATAAAGCTCCGATTTCTTCCCTCAGCTTAGACAGCTATTTAACCCAAAACAGAGGTTTTATCGGAGTAGCAAGAGGATGCGTGGCTAAACCAATTTGACCAAAGAGCAATGTTGTCTAATAACTAGACACATAATTCACATTCACCTCAGAACAAATTATTTTTGACCTTAGAATTGTAGTCCCCCAGTAATTATAATACACAGGCATAACCAATGCATCAATATTTTGGTAAGCCCTCTTAACCCACGAAAAATTGCACCTAAACAATTAAGTCCACTTATAAGAAAACTCAGATCAGGAAATGCCAGCACTGTGTTTGAATAAGCTGATTTTATCCACTCAGAGGTTACACAGAAATACTCCTAAACAAACTCTGTTTCATGCATGCCATATCTGAATGCTAAAGAATATCTAATTTCTACAGAAGTTAGAAAATACAGGTTGATCATTTTTATACATACAAATGCACACATACACACACATATTTTGTTTGGAGCCTGAAGTGTTTTGTTCATGTTTATATATACACACACACATCCATATATACAAACACAAACACTTTGGACCACAAACAAAATGTTAGCAGTGGCATTAAATTGCTCTAGTCTTTAAGCTTCCTATTCATAAGAGTATTCCGTTCATAAAAACCTATTAACAGAATCATTAAAGAATACTTACAGGATTTTTTTTTTTTTTTTTGAAATGACAATTTTATCCTTTCTTATTTCAGCAGAATTTAAACAGGTTATTGTGGTTCTTGTATGATGGTTGATCAATTAAGAAAAGACTGCTCTCTTACCTTGTGGTGTTTTGGACTGATGAATCCTCAGCTCCTTTATATCCAGCTCTTTTGATACCACTACCAGATGAATTATTCGCACTCATACATTTTTCTTCTTCCATTACAAGATCACGGAATGACTTTGGCAAAGTAGCATGTAATGAAGATGACCTTTAAAAACAAACAAACAACCCCACCTCATTTTATACGTGCACTTTCCAGGACTCCATGTTGTTATAGCAAAGAGGGCCTTTTCAGTTACTAAAAATAAAAATACAAATTACTTAGCTTTTGTATCTCACTACTATGCCTGCTAGTCCCAGTCACTAAAATAAGTCACTTTGGGTCAAATAGGTAAACACCAGCAAATAAACGTCTATGAGAACAGTACAAGCCAGTAGTATGGAAATTTCATTTGGGGGTGGGAGGGGGGGCGGGGCGACATCAAGCCAAAAAACACCCTTTGATCTATCCCCCCCCAAACCCATCCTCTTAAAAAGCAATTTTAGTTTCACAGACACTTTGTCTTAGACAAGCTGTACCTTTTCTAACAGTATTATTCCTTGAAAAGCATTCTCATAAATCACACAATGCTCTAGCACTTTAGCTCTAATACTGTTAGTTTACCACCATGAAAGTCAAGCACAGCTGGTCGTCTTTCCCTGAGATATTGCATGAGTTATTCATACCTGCTGGAGGCTCTATAAATCACTTAATCCACAGTGAAATTTGTAAAACTGATATGCTTTGTTTTCTTTTACTTGCCCAAGTATAATGTGCACTGTTACTGAACTAGAGCCTGCATATTATCTTTCAAAAATAAACCAGTATGAAAATATAGCAACTTAGCATCATAGCTATTCTGAACACTTTCTAATCCAAAAGCCTTTCTATTTACAGAATTCAAGGCAGTTACCATTAGTCTTTCCCTTACCCATCAAGACTTTGAAATTAATTCTTCATGCATTTGCTTACATTTAACTTTACTAAGCATAGCAGTCCCACTCACTGTCAAATATACAAAATACATATTGGAAGAATAGCTCTGCTCATTTTCTACTGAAAGAATTAAGAGATCAATTATAAGCACTACTGGAGTAAAACAAGTTTTCTATACAATGCTAATTGTTTGTGCAGCTACCAAAAGAAGGGAAGCATTTGAAGCCAAAGGCTTTCTAACTACATCTCTGTGGTATACAATTTAAGATAACAAACATCAAGGAATTAAAACATCGCAATATTGTATCTGAAATCTTATAACAAAAGCATCTGATAGTTGTAGATGATGTCTGAACCCCATGCTAAACCACCCGGGCTTAAGTTTGGGGGGTTTTTGTTTTTTGTGGTGGTGGTGGGGTTTTTTTGGTTGGTTGGTTGGCTGTTTAATATTTCATGAGCAACACAGAATGCATAGGAAGTAGAATGGGAACTTCCCGATGCAGGGCCTCAGAGTTATTTTGCACATCCTCTATTCCTGCCACCAGCTGGCACACAACAGTCCGGGCAAGTGTTTGGCTAGAATTTCCCCAAACTTCTTATAACAAGTGGGCAAATGGTTCCCTTGGGATCTGCTGTTACAGAAGCTTCTTCTGCTACTAAATTTAAGTAGCTTACCCGTTTTCATGAAAATTCTGTACTGCAGTCAGATCCATTTGCAACACAGCACCAAAAAAAACCCCCAAAAATCCGCCCCAAATAAACCCAGCCCTGTGTCATTCTCAGCTTGTGAACCTATCCAAAACAATTACTGGTGGCTTAAAATGGTTTGGCTTAAACTGGTACAAATTTTCCTACTAGTAACAACTCTAAATTTCAGCTTGTCCTGCCCGATTCATTAATTTCTATCTAATTTGTAGCATTAGAAAAAAACTAATTTATTAATCTTTTTTAGAAAAGCGGAATATGACTAAGTTTCTCTAAGCTGTAACTGAAAAACATCAAAGCATGAAGTTCCAAAACAGCTGTTGATGTTTCAGTGTAAGCTGGAATACCAACGAACTGACAAACTAGACATTAAAATACACAATTGTTAATTTCCCAAATTTCTTTATGCCTCCACTCTTGAAAAGCTGTAGGCTCTCCTGAGCTTATAAAAACCAAAACAAATAAAGAACACCCACCTCCCTTGATCAAAGTAGGTTTGGGAGAACTAATAAAAGTTAACACTTAGCTTCTTGCATGACATACTCTCAAAGTATTACTAGCATGATTTTTCCCTCCTAATTTCCACTTTTCTTCAAAGGAGGAAACACAGATTCAGTCCTCCAAAAACTACAAAACTGGAGGTTTCTTTTGGTGGAAAAGGTAGGACATTGTGCATGATAGGCTCTGTCTTTTAATCAACCAAAAAAAGAGCCAGAAGGTCCCACACCCTTCTGGCAAGCGTGCTCACTGCACATCCAAGAAGAGTATCTTATTTCATTGGAACACAAGTTCTATGGCTTTGACTACATTGCATGTGTGGAAAGCTCAAACTATTGCCAAATGCACTCTAATAGTCCACTGTGAATTTACAGAATATAACTTTGCAAATATATTATTAGAGCAGATGAGTAACACCATTCTACCTTACATACAAAAACACTCTGAACAACTATCAGGGGCAATCAAATAATTGACCGCTTACCTAAAGCACCTTAAGTTTATTCAACAAATGCTCTCTTCTAGCAGCTAGGCATAATTTTAAATATTCATATACCTCCCACTGTTTTTTTTGCTTGAACTCTTGAGCTACTGGCATTTTCCAGATCAGCAGCCAGAGGAACGCTGCAGAGGAACGTACAGAATCACGTGTGGTGACCACATGAGCGTTAGACTGGATTCCATCCTCCTGAAGTATACTCTGGCCTTTCCACTTAAGATGGGTTGTGTAACACAGTAGAGCCCAGCTACTTTCAAACACTGTTTAATCAGAACCTTAAGAGCACAATATACTTTCTAGAGACAGTTATCTAAGCATATTCAAAAATCAGTTCAACCTTGCTTTTTAAATGCAAGGAACAGTTCATAGGCAGTTGGTAGTTTAAAATTAAGTCACACCCAGTATGTAAAGTATTATCTATCAGAGAATAGATGAATAGGATGACTAGTCAAACTATTCAGATGTCAGATCAAGGAAGTTATGTCCTGTATTTTTATATGACTTTTATCAGAGCTTCTCTTAGTGTCTTATTTCCTGTATTAAGAAGAAACCATTTAACTAAAGGCACCTAGCTCATGAGCTTAAGTCAAATCAGTACAAATCCTTCTAAAGAGTCATTTATCTTACACTGAAAAACAGGACCTCAGGAACAACAACAAAAAAAACCCACCAAAAAAAACAAACCCTTCTGAATAGGCCCAGATAACTAGTTAAGCTATACAATGTCCTCCAAAACCTATTTCAGGCTTTATTGTATCTAAAAGTTGTGTATGAAGGGGAGAAGGGAAAGACCAGGCTGGAGAAAGACAGACGCCCTATACCAACATCCTCCTACGGAGGAGTTCTCATAGCGCCTTCCCTTTTAAACCCAAAGTTTGTCAGAGACAAGTGTATGAAACTGAAGTTTGAAAATGACTAGTAAAACAAAAAAGGAAATTAACTGATGATATTTAAGATGACTGGTTGAAAATACCCATGAAATACCTACACCAGGGACCACTGACATCAAACCAAGCCACGGCATGGCAGGTACGTGGAAGCTTCCACCAAGACTCCAGAGAAGACCCACTTGTGACCACTCGTCACAGAAAGGCCCCTGGCTTTGCTGGGTGCCTGAGAAACAGGCTTGACTCAAGCAGGTTCCGGTCCACCTCATTAGCAGCACCCCATGCCAGCTGCAGCTGTCCTCCCACATCAGCATGGGCACCCCTCTGAGTCAGCCATCAGGTAGCATGGCTTCCCTGGTGCTGCCACGCTGACGGGTAGAAAGGTGGTGGGTTTGTAACAAAGTGTAAATTAGTGTGTGAATGAGCCCACCTGATTTGCGTATATAAGACTGTGTACATCATCACTGTAGATGTTAGGTTATAGTTTGTCCATGCATAATTATAACATTAGTAGTAAAATTTAAAAGAGTAGATGGATTTTTTTTTTTTTTTAATGTAATAAAGGCTAGCATAACTCAGTACTTCCTGTGTTGGTCACCACATGATTCAGCCATCAGTCTCTCCCAGCAAATTTTAAGCCTCAGATCTGTAATTGCCCTGTGACACCTCCATTAGCTAAGCCAAATAACTAACCTGCTGCTTGGCCTGCGGTATCACCTGTGTAAAGCAGGCAGCATGTTCTTTGGAGCATTTGAAAGGATCAGTGTTAAGGATTCTGAAATTCATCTGCTCATTAGAATTCAGAAAACAAATCTTGCAAACCTTGTTTCTCCTATTGTGACAGTCCCAGTTACAGTTCAGAGGTCAGGTAGAGTCTGAATCCTCTAGGTGCAAAGCAACTCATTCTATTTCCTCCATAAGACAAAATTGTGGGGTTTGCCCAGTGTTATATCAGAATAACTTTTGGGGGCTGGGGGAGTAAATGAGACCCTAAGTTTTGTTATTAGGTGTACATGGTTGAAAACAATTTGAGAAGACAGATATTTAAGTCCTGCTTGTATAAATCAAAACAAAAGAATTAAACCTTTTCTTAGGTTCACTTGAAATATCATGTGCTGGATATTTTTAAAACCAGGTCATCTCGGGCAGTTCGTTTTTGTAAGTAACTACCGTAGTAATACACCTCTATAGCTTGTAAGCTGGACACTGCAAGTGCATGGCATATAACTATTTTTTTTAGTTATGCTCAACCCATGATCTACAGAAGCCTACAGAGAAGATCACTTGTCCCTGCTTTCACTGACCGTTGGAGGAATCCCAGCCATCACTGTCAGAATCACTACTTGAAGGACATGTCACATGCCACACTACCTTGAATTCACCAAGCAACTGCCCATTTCAGACCAGAATGACATGATCCTTGACAGGCCCTGTAAAATACTAAAGCCCTTTAACCATAAGATTGAATGTACTGCATGGTGTCCACTAGAGAAGCAAAGCTCGTTCTGCTGTCATAAGTAACACAGAATACCTTTTTAGAATAAATTATTATCTGATTTATAATGCATGATTTGGGGATGATTACAACATACTCTCACAGTTTTTCCCATATGTTACTGATAAATATTTTGAACACCAGCTCTGTTTTACCATTGTTATGTTCTGGGACATTACTGTTATTACTATGGTCTTAAACTAAGATAACAGCACACTAATGGACATCTCAAATAAATCTAAAGGCACGTCAAACTCAAGGTCCTGATTATAATAGCAGCCATCCAAAAAAGAAAGAGAAGGTAACAGATCCATGAAATGGAGCAGAGAAGCAAACAGTTCTAGATATTACCCTAGACCTATTGACACAGAAGGCCTCTCAAGAAGCAACTACTGCCAGGAAGCAGCCTACCTTTTCCTCAGCCAGCTAGTGATGTGATTTTTGTTTGTTTGTTTGTGTTTCCATACACTGATTAAACAGCTAACATGCTACACGTCTGTTTTGAACTTAGAGGAGCATAAAAAAGTCTAGACTTTCTTGAACAGGGACAGGGAAGAACTGCCCAACATTCACCTCAAGTTAAGAGCATGCACATAGGTATTTATTCTGTAGTAATTAAATACATTACATTTACATAGCTTGCAACTTTTACAGTTATACCTTTATGCTTTCATCCAATACCAACTGTAAATGTGATGAACAAAGCATGAATTGGGCTAGCACCTCATTACATTCATTGTTGTAAACCTAGTTCATTGAACAGATGATAAACCATTTTTCTATTTTTTTATTAACTTGAACATTTAAATTGTGTGTAATCTGCATTAGAAGTAATTTTAAACCCATTGTGCATCTTTAGCAGCATCCATCACTCCCTCCAGCTTCTAGACACCTAGACAACTTGGTTATCTATAATTTTGGTCTATGTTTGCTCTACTCTGAAGTCATTCTAGCCCTTTCCTCCAGGAAGGGCTAACGTTATTCTTTATCTTTTTTTGACATAGAAAAAAACAGCATTCATAATGGTTTTCAGTAACCTTTTCCCAACTAAGTTTCAGAGCTTGTGCTCAACCTTCTTTTTCTATGCTTCACGTTGATACCATCTGCAAATACCACATCCCACAGGCAAGAACCAGATGGGAGGCAGTCTTCTGACTCACTACAGCAAAATTTCAAAGAACTGTTAAACTGCAACCACTGCATTTCCCTCTGAATTTCTAGATTACTACCAAATGTAGATACAAATTGTTCAATGCTAGTCTTTTTAATGAACAAAACCTAGGCCATTTTTATTTAAGAAACTGCTTTTAGGAGACTATTCAATGTAAAAACACTCCAAAGAAAAAGAAATTATATTTGATTTACAACATACCATGCATTCCCTAGTTTTGCAACTTTTGTAGGTGGGGGTGGTGTGGCTACTAGTGTAGTAGGCTCCGTGCTGCTAGTTACTGAACCGTTATCTTTTGCTGCCAGGGCAATCATCTTCCTTTGCTTCTGAGAAAGCTTGATTCCATGAGACACCATTCTGCTGTGAATTGATATTGCAAAGAAAGATGTAAGATCAGTGTCCTTTGAGATGACTCGCCTTTAATCTTGCAAATTAGAAATACTGGGAAATACTTCTTTCCTAGACCAAAATACTTTGTCTACAGTGCCAAAAGGGGAGTATAGATGGGGGAAGGGTTTGGATGGCTGGGGAGCAAAAGGAGTATCAAAGAGTATCAAGAGTGACAGAAAGAAAATCATCACAAAACTATTCTCCACACAGATGTCTACAAATGAAAACATGCAGAGTAGGAATCAAGGAATCAATCTCCAAAAGAAACGGACTACCACCAGATGAAGACTATTTTCTAATTCTGTGACATTTTAGAGACTGTCAGAAGCTTAGTTCCGTTAAGCCAAAAATATTCATGCATAAGAAACGTATACAACAGCATACAGACATTTTTTCTATTTGTAATAATTTGTTTTCTACGTTCTTTGGATTCTTCAGTCTTGGCTGCTTTGTTCACAGCTTCTGAATCTACCTATCCAGCAACCCTTTACCAGGCTCCAGGACTATGTCCTAGATCTCCTTTACAAGAATGCCACACTTCAAAGGTCATGAAAGTCATCTCCAGTTCTCTTCCGTATGTTGTCAGTTAAGAAACACTAGGTTTAATCCACTGCCTCCTGCAAAAGTACATTTATTTCCCTGGGTCTTCAGGATGCTTCTCCGACTCTGAGCAAGAACCACCCTTGCTTCTGTCTGAGGAAGAATTGTCAGTATCAACACATGGGTGCTGGGGGAGGTCAGAGAATGTGAGACAAGAAACAGACTTTGAAATCAATTACTGTACTGGTCCACAAGTAATTTCCAGAGTGCCAGGGACAAGAATTAATTCTTTTTGGTTGGAAACAGGAAAGCTCAGCAGAGCAGGCCACTGATTTAATATACTAATTT
The DNA here is from genome assembly GCA_013400535.1 of Scopus umbretta. Taxonomy (NCBI): domain Eukaryota; kingdom Metazoa; phylum Chordata; class Aves; order Pelecaniformes; family Scopidae; genus Scopus; species Scopus umbretta. The sequence goes on from VZTL01070342.1 coordinate 12,249, forward strand.
ACTAGCTCTTTCTTTCACATTTCAACAGCTAAGACATGCTTTTGCAGTAGTTGGCCAAACAAGACGACAGTAAAATAAAGGGATAAATTTTGTATGCTCACAGAAAAACACCATAATGAACTGAAGTAAACAAAGCCATTCAAAAACAAATAGGACAACTTTTCTCCTGCTTTTTTTAAACTCTGAACTGCCTGAACCACTAAGTAAATTCATAATAGCCTGGTCTATCACACTTTTCTTTTATAGATTTTGGTTTTTTAACAACCTTGAATTTGCCTTTGGCATGGTTCCACATTTCTGCATACTTTCTTCAATTTCCATGATGGTTCTTAGATCCATAGCAGGAGGGCTGGCAGGGCTAAATGAAAAATAAAAAGTTACCTTACAAGGCACTCATTTTTACTTACATTCCACAGTTACAGCCTTCACTGAAATCCTCTAAATCATACATAAGATTGGTAACCGGATGTATAATTTATGTGTGTTTCCTCAATTATGGCAAACCTCAAATAGAATGTTTCTGACAAAACTTTTATAAATATATACATATTTAAAAGCACACTATAAAAATACTTTGGAGACTCATTATACTATGAAACAAAAAGATGTGAACTATGATTACTTTAAAAAAATTAGATACCTAAATCCAGGATACTTATTTAGTAGTCAACTGCTCATATGAAGTATTAGAAAGGCATCGCTCACAGCTCTTTCATGAAGGTTGAATTAGATCTTGTTTTTGAAGAACAGGATTAAAATTCTCACATGGCAAGCAGAACACTTTGCAAAGTTAGAGCTCTGTACAAACTTTAGTAATGTTTCTTTCTCATAAATGACCTAATTTTAAACTTCCACAGAAATGAACATGAATTAGATCCAGATATTTCCAAGCTTTACATAAAACTATAAATTAAAACCTGTGTACTTAAAGGCATTTGTAAACTAAGCTGTGTTACAACTAGATTCAAAGACAGGCTTTGAAATAAAAATAATAATAAAATAAAGTATCCCTCTGACTCTCCCTACATAAACCCAACTGCCATAGACGAACTAGTGAATTAACCACTGGGAAGTTACAACAAACCCTGTCAGCACTGCTCCTCCACAGTAGTTCCACCAAATACGCTACAGCATTAATCCTTTAAACTTTCTATGCAACAGTGCTGCCTACTTTTTCTTGACATCATACCAGCAATGCTAGAAAAAGTGAAGAAAGAGTACAAGGGAAACCCATAAAAGCATAGTGACATTACACAGTCCTATGGTTTTATTTGTTCCCCTTCTGTGCAACCCTCTAAAAAATGTTTGAAAAGAACTCCAAGATAATAGATGAAGGTGGAGCTTCTTCCAACCAGCCTAAAGACCAAAGTGTTGGTTGTGGGATGTGTTATCCTCTCCGCACAGACAGCTTGCACAAATACATAGTGAGACAAAATACAGATTCCTAATGGATCCTGCTCACCAAACTATATACTTCAGAGCTGCAGCTTTTAATTTCTACAGCTATATCACCTGTCTTAAAAAAGTCCATCAGCCACAAACCAACAGAGCCTAGGAAAACTGAGGGAAATTATTGCTATGATTCCCTAAACCCTTAAACTCTTCTCTATTCAACCTTTACTGACAACTGTCAGAGACAGGACACCAGACAAGACAGAACTTCAGTCTATCACAGTACTGGTCCTTTTTCATATGCAGATATCGCTATAGATAAAAATCAATAATCAATTTTTTATTACTGTATCCATTAAACCTGTGGTGTTGATTTTCACAGACCATTTAAGTCTAAAGGCATGCCTTAAAAATGTCAAAGTACAATGGTGCTTCTAATGGCTTCAAGCATGGTCTGATTCTACAATTGCCAAGTATTTTACAAAGTGTTAACCAAGCAGGACTTTTAAAAAAAGATATTAGAAGTCCAGACTGGTAGCATTTAAAAAAAAAAAAAAAAGAGTATATAGCAATTGCTTTTCTCAAAGAATAATTAAAAATGTACCAGTTTAATAAAAAAAATCTTTAATCCACATGTCAAGTAGCATATGATCATTTTGAAGAGCAGATAGCTTTTGAGTCTGAATAGAATATTATTAGCATTCACTACCAAGTGTAGGACAGTGACTGTAAGTTAGGTAAGCACCACAACTATTACTCCACCTGAAACTGGTTGCTACCCAATTGGGAGAGCTTGCAGAGTTGTTTTTGGCACTGGGAATGGACTGTGGAACAGACTGCATCAATGCTGATGATCCCTTGTATGATTTCACCTCCTTGTCAGGTTGAGAGAGTTTCATACCCTGACTGCATGCTTTGTCCTTCATCTAAAAAAAGACAGAAAAACGTTGAATAATATTCTCACATTTTTTCATTTAGAAAAACAAGTGATGCTACAAACATCTTCAATGACATGTGTAAGTGAAAAGATTTTAAAGGACACCTCAAAAATAGCAAAAACAGAGTGAATCCATGATCAGCCTGCTATCTGTACCTTCTCCTCCCGCCACCTTGCTTCACACTTCGCCCTGAACCACTTCAGTCCAAATATGCATCTTGACAGCGGAAAATTCACTTGGAGATATTCACTTCTAAAGCTTTCACACTTAACATAGGCACAATTCTCTCAAACTTATTTCTCTTTGCCAGTTATGCCTCAGTTATCCTGGACCATACTTCTGTCCAGCTACAGTAGTCGAAGAACAGCAGGATCTTCCTGGAGTTTTTTGGTTTCTGGTTTTGTTTTGGTTTTTTTTTTGCTTCTGAACTTCAGATTCATTTTGCATTTTAAATGAAGTAGATAAAGACTTAACATAACTGCTCTTTTGACTTGAAATTTTCTGAACACTACAGCATACAAAAATTCTTATTACAGTACCACATAAATAAATTGCCCTTGGAAGATTTAAAAAGGAATACTCTTTTTTATTTGCTTTATCAGACAAACAATAACTACTTAAAGTTGTCTACTCCATTTTAAGGACAACAGCTTCTCAGAAACACTCCAAAATACAAACTCTGCTTTTGATGGACTAGATAAACACAAACAAATAAATTACTAGGAACAAAGAAATCCAACCTCAGTCCTCTCTGGATTAAATCCTTTTGTGAAGTCAGGGGACTGCAAGTCTCTGGGACTACCCACTCCTGCGTAACTACCTTCAGAGTCAGACGTTAAGAGTTCTGGAAGTGATTCTACAGAGTTAGTTTTATCCAGTTTTACTGAGCCTAAGAAATAAGAAGAGAGAGTAGAACTATCAAATTATGAGAGCCGGACTAAACAATGTTTAAAAAA
>VZTL01070343.1:2022-13791 GCA_013400535.1 Scopus umbretta
ACTTTTTATTTAGGATAAGGCACTGTGATTGTCTCCTTATTTTCATTAATAAAATAGTGTTTGACCCTCACCTGCCTATGCATTCCCTAATCCTAATTCCTTGTCTCTGCTAGTGTGTATAGATTAGGATTCATGTCTCCTAACTTTACATAACTCTACAACTGAGCGAGTCTCCTCAGGTTCCTTTTTTTTTGTCAAAGGACAAAAATAGTTATCTTAGAGTGTGATTTGCTTGACCAAAGATAGACGTCTGCTTTAGGATGCAGTTAACAGCTTCCAAAAGTTGCTTGTTTCTTTTCTTTTACTATAAGAGGAGTCTTCAGTGACTCGCTGTAATAATTTAAATATCTGCACTGTAGAGGTCTATCTTTGGTCAGACAAATCGTATCCTTGATATCAGACTCATACAATGCAATTTTAGCCAGTTAAACTCTGAGCATTTAATCTCTGATCATTTAGGCTTCCTCTGGAGACGTCAAGACTTAACATGTTAGACACAAATCAGCCGGTTCTATACTGTGCATTCTGTCTAATGCCTGTTGCACACAAATCCTTACATTTTCGATCACTTTGTCTTAACTGTCCAGGTAATACAAAAGAATTTAGAGGGTACATTAATCTATCATAGCTTCCTTTTCCCAAAATACCACGGGACTTATTTTTGGGGAGGACAGAAGCTCTCTGCGGAATCAATCCCAGCGATGCCAGCACTTGTTCATCTCCCCAAGGAACAAGAGACAATAGCAGCCACTGCATTCCCACAGAGGACAACTCAACAACTTCTTCATAGTGCTGCCCATGAGAACAGCACAGTGAGGCTGTTCTCTTCAGAGCCTCTTATTTTTTCCCAATATGTTATTTGTAACTCCACATTGTACAGCAACTTTGTTAAAGGATGTAGTCTCACCAAAATGCTTTATATAGGCTTATATTCTATTTCTATTTCTTTCCACAAAAACAGGCCTTTGTGTGGCTCATGTCTAAAAACCCAAGGGTAAGAATATGGGGTTTTCTTTCAATTTTTTTTCCCCTAGAGAATTCAGATTTTCTTTGTACTCCTTGTCTCCAACAAAAAGCTAAGCAGAACAATCTGTTGTCCTCAAGGCTGAATCCTGTTTCATTGCTGCTGACAAGTGTAAGATTTTCATGATTGGGTAGAAGGGGAACAGAAAACAACAAAAAAGAGGTCTTTCTGTGGTCAAAAGTATAAGCTACAAATTGCAGGAGAATTCAAGGACTGACTGTTTAATGAAAACTTAAAGCTGTAATAGCAGGTCATAAAACTTCTTTCAGAATAACTAGAATTTTGTTGTCACACAAAATTGCGCGAACAATTATGACACCATCAAGGGAAGTGATGTTGTTAGAGTAGGTGTGAAAATTTAGTCCTCAGTGGTTTTTATTTTTCCACTTATATCAGAATCATTGATTTTCTTCCCTCTTATCAGCTTTTCTCTAGTCACCTATTTATTAGATAAGCAAGATTCCTACCCTTTTGCTTTTTTTTTTAATTGCCTGTGATTATTAGAGTCACTATTTTAGCACTCGCTCAGCTAAAGACTGTGGTTAACTCCCTTTATATTACAGTAATTTTACACACATCAGAAATGTCAATAAAATAAAAACAGGCAGTTATAACCTTCCGTCTGTTTTATCACATGCTGTATCCATGCACTGTGAAAGGTGTTCTTCCCTGTAAGAGCTGGAAACTGATAAGTTGCTGACATTTAAAGAGGAGGCTGTGTGGTCTGGGAGAGATGTGCTTTCAAATTAGAAATGTTAGTGACAGAGACCTCTGAAGCTATGCAAGAAGTTTTTTTATGTGTTCACAGATTGACAGTCACCATTAGAAAAAAATCTGAATACATCTAAAAGTATCTAAATTCACCAAATAACTCCATCAAAATCTCATCTAAAAGATCCATTCTCTCTTCAAGCCAGAAAAGTTATTACTAAATTTTCAAATTTAAATATCCTATCTTAGGTGATTTATACATCTCTATAAGCACAATTCCTTGAAATTAAATTTCAAATAGTCAGAGGCAGGAGTCGTGAGATGTAGAAGAGCTATTGGAAGAGTATGAAAGCCTAAGGAGAGTCAGAGGGTTTGGCCTATTGGAGTTAAGGGGCACATTGCTGGGAACCAGGGATTTGACCGCTGTACCCTTGTCTTTGCATTACCTGCCCACATGTGTAACTGCAACGGTGTTGGATCAGGGAGTTTTATGTTGTTTATGAAATGAAAACACCATCTGCATGAACCGTGTCTCAGAGAGGTCCTTAATGCCCTCTGCAGTCCTGACACTAGTGATGAGTTATGACCCAAAGCGTTGAATCATAAAATCATCATAGAATGGTTAAGGTTGGAAAAGACCTCGGAGATCATCCAGTCCAACCCTCAACCCAACACCACCGTGCCTACTAAACCATGTCCCAGAGTGCCACAGCCACACGTTTTTTGAACATCTCCAGGGATGGGGACTCCACCCCCCCCCTGGGCAGCCGGTTCCAATGCCTCACCACTCTTTCAGGAAAGAACTTTTTCCTAATATCCATAATCATCATAAGTTCTCTTCAGGTATTAAACACATCCAGATCCTGGCCATAAACAGCACTAATATAAACTGGCAGAAAGACCAAGAAATAAAATAATTAAAAGAAAAAAAAAAGAAATTAAAAAGAAATATAATCAGATTTATTCTACATGGGGGTGAATTTAACATGAGAGCACACTGGTGTCTCCCAGTCATTCTACTTCAGTGTTTCTGAACTGTGACATTTTACCCCCATGATCACAGATGAATTAAGAGTCAGCACTGTACACGGGAAATTAAAAGCAGCACTAATGAGAAGGGATCCCTTTGTGAAATTTTCCTGCCAACATACAATCGCAACCTGAACACCGCTAGTGCTGGTAGACAGCAATATCCGAGCCTGGATAGATAAATTGGTAGATTAAATTGAAACCAGTGAGTTGAAGCTAATGGGAAGTGGAATCCCTTTTTAGCTGGCAGAGGCCTTCAGCAGCTTGAAGATTCAACTGCAGAACTGCTATTGATTCCTTAAAATGAATACCAGTAATAAAAAATAATAATAAAAAAAAAAACAACATACAAGCAATCAGACAGGATAGGAAGTGGGGGTGGAGCAGATGGGGGACAGGGTGGAAAGAGACCATCTTGAGCAAGAACAAGCCGTTCTGAGGAAGGGGAATGCTAAATTATACATCTCCAGCTAGTCTGTGGTGTCTGAGAGATGTTTCCTGGGAGTTATGTAACACAGTAATTGCTGTTATTTTTTTCATACCACGCTGATTCTATTAAACCATTCAGCAAATGCTGATTTCAGAGTAGCTTTTCCAATTAGTCACGACATTTCATGGGTATCTCTGCTAGTGAGCAGATTCTTCAACCTTTGCTCCTGCTGAGCAATGTTTTTACCCCTTCAGATAACGTCTTGTGCTGCTCAGGGTAAAGGCAGCAGGATCTTCCCTCAACATTTTGCCATATATGAGTCATTTCCTTAGTCTTAGGGTCAATGGAAAAAAAGATGACTCTTGCACATGATGCTCTCTGTAGTCAATGGAAAAAATATATCTCAATCTAAATTTTAATAGATGAAACAAACATTTTTGTTTATAACCAGGACTTAAAAATTAAATGTTTTAAGGGAAAGGGAGGTAAGAAATTAGTGCTTTTCCACTTTAACTGGTTTAGATGTGGCTGTTCCCAATATGCATATTTTCTTCTGAAAGCTGAAAAAACACCCTTGATGAGTCTCACTACCAAAAAAAAAAAACAAACCAAACCCCCTTTTTGTCAGATTGCTGAAAACAACATTTTTAAAAAAAGAAATGTTCATTAGAACATTTTCAAACAGCACTATTAAGTATGATAACAGTATGCTATTCAATCTTTTTTTGCAGGTAGATACTGCACTGAAGAATGGTGACTTACCTAGTACAAGGAGAATGTTTGATCTATTGTATATTTTAACAATTCCTAGTTTGTTTAATTGAGCAATGAATATTAATTTCTTTATTCTACCATTATGATCCACAATACTGTGGAAATGGCATTTTATGACACTTCACTTTCTGTTGTCTGTAACATAACTGACATCAATTTCTCTGTCTGTAAAAGAGAGACAATGGCTGTGCTTTTTTTTTTTCTCCCTCATCTTCTTTCCCCTTTTTAAAAATAAAATTCCAATGATGAAAAGTGGATGAGAATCAAAGTTCTTACTGCTGAAGCATTTTCAGTAACATTGTATTTTAGTTAAAAAAATATCATAATGATTATTTGCATTTATTGCAGGACAGGATTATTTTCACAAGCACATTGCCTACATGAAATGTCAGGATTTGAAGTACTTGTTCCTTCATAGCATCCCTCAATGTAAGTTACAGTAGTTTATCATAAGATAAATCTTATGCCTCCATTACTAGCTGACCCAGACTTGTTCCTTGCCACATCACAGGAATGACCTGACATAGAAACTTGTATTTCTTAGGGACAGAAAGTCAGGTGGTCAGCTTTACACAGACATTGTTAATACATAAACTGTGGGTCTGCATTGATGTTCTGCTTTGAGATTTCACAGAAGTCTGCACAATAACATCAGAAGTCTGCACAATAACATATACAAAGACTTGGAGTTTGGTCATTACCTCCTTTCACTGTTCAAAAAGTTTAAAATGCATTTTGTTGAATAAAATGCTTTGCTCATTTTTTCCTCCTTTTCCAGCTGAAAGAAGGTAATTCTGAATAATTTTCAAATTATTTTAATAAGAAAAAGTAATTTATTTTCACAGCATAACAAAACGTTCTAAAGAAAGCTTTCATGATAAAATTCCATAGAAAAAGTGGTCCAATTTTACTCTTATCTGATTTCTAGGGGCTCAGGACAGACAGAAAGCTAATTGTTTTTGTTTCACACCTCATTCACAGAACAGGAAGGACAATGCTCACTTAATCAACTGCCACTTGATGTTCTCATCTTTTAGTTTATTGGCACTTCCTTTTTTTTTAATCTGCCCTAGTCAACTCCAGCTTCAAAAACATAATTATTAATTTCTTCCTGAACCTTCTAGGGTGCTCATCACTATAGAGATCAAGTACTTCATAAAGATTAATTGTTACCCTTGCTGGGAGGCAACAGAATCTCCATTTTACCAACAGACAGCTAAAGCACAAAGAAATTAAAAACAAATGTATATGCTAATTGGGAGTGTCCAGCCTGAAACACCTGGATTTTTTTTTTTTTTTTTTCCTGGGGTACTTATCTCTATAGCATGAGGTTTTTGCAAGCACTGTACTCAGTGACTTTGGTTGCTATTGCAGGAGCTCAGACTCCTGCCAGTAATCACCTAAGGTCTCAAGGTGAGAGACCAGGAAGAGAGGGACACTCAATTAATGACCATTTGTGCAACATTTGGTTTAAGTGACTTGCTGGGTATCACACAAGTTGAAGGCAGAGGTTGAATTATAATTAACTCCCTAGAGCAGCATGCAGCTACCTCACCATGAGGCTATCTCCTCTTTCTGCAATCCTTTGGCTTGCTCAGTACAGTTTCTGACAGAAAGTGAGTATGAAGTCTGACAGACAGCCTCCTCCACTATGCAGTCATGAAATATCCCCAGAAGTCCATTATACACGTGGAATAAGACAGGATCTTGTGCAAAACAATTGTCTGTGCTTGGGTAATTAAAGATTGTATCATAGTCTAGACCAATCGGGGAACAGACGTTGGACTGTGCATGTAGCAGATAATCAGACATCCTAACTTTGAGTTTTGCCTAATTTTGTGATGTTAAGGATGTGCTGTTAGCTGTGTCTTGTATGCATACATCTGTGCATTGCAATTTCCTCCTTGGCAGTCACTAATCATACTACATTTCCCTAAGAAACATTGCTCAGATGGCAGGTTTTCTTCCATTGTCCTATTTACTTTCTTTGAACAATATTTAATTTGAGAAGTTGACAGTGTGGACAACTATAAGCAAATCATCCTAAACTGCCTTCATAACCAATAGCAAGAAATAAGCATTTTCGAGGGCTCAGTTAGTCTCACATATTTCATTATCATGTGTTAGGACATAATGAACTGGAGCTCAGCTGCACCTATCAGTGTCATCTTTGACTGCAAGATTTACACATCCATATTAGGCCAGATGAATGTGTGTGATTTCCAATCTTTGAAAAAATAAATCTGAAAACACAGCAATCCTGTATGCCCTTCATCCACATTCTTCAAATGGAGATTGTGTTAGTATTCAGATAAACCAAGTAATTAGAGGCACATCAGCCTGACACTGATTCTGAGGAAAATAATGGTTGACACAGGGTACAGCAGATAAAGATCTAAAGGAAGGCACTATAATTTGCATTTTCTTCTGAAGGTAGATCCTATCAAGCTAATTTGATACCTTCTTTCATGAAATTGCACTCTTGGTCAATTGTAAAAGCTTATGGTGTCAGTTTTGCAGACTGAGACTTCTAGAAGGTATTTTTCATGGGATCACACACTCTTTGGGTTAAAAAAAATTAAATCAGAATAATCTCTGACTCACAGGAAGAATATTTAACATGTCGAAAATCAGCTAGCCAATAACGTGTCTCTGTACTGAAATGCAACTGTACATGAAGAATTGTCACTGCAAGGATGTGCTCTAATAGAAAGCTGTTTTTGTTTCTGTTACCCGTACTTATTTCCTCAGAGACAATGTGAGCATCTCTACAAAAGCTGTGCTATGTAAACCTTCTCTAGAAGGCATTGGAGTTAATGACACCGATGGCATATTGCAATGCTCCATTTCCACAGTGAAGGGAACGTGACTCACACTGGGCAGTGGTCCTCAGAGAGACCTGATGGTCACAGGCAAAGCAGGACCAAGGGTGGTGGGTTTGGCTCCAGGCAGTGGAGAGGAAACCCACTCTGCGGGGAGATATACACTGTTTCTGTTTTCCCAGAGCAAAGCAATGCATTTTTTTTCCTATGCTCATCCTCATATGGGACAGAATTGGTCCAGATGATTTTTTATTTTCAGTTGGTTCATAAACACACAGTGTAGAAAATGTCAGATCTAAAGGCTATACTTTCAAAAAACGGCCAGTATCCAAAAAGTGGGTCTTTGAAAGGCATCTATTGGGTAACTGTTCCCGTACGCAGACCTTGGTGAACCCTGACTATCATAGTGCAAGTGAAGAATGCAGTAAACTATCATGTTGTTAAAATCCTCCCAGGTAATAACTTATAAAACCTTAAAGAGATTAACTTCTGATGTCAGTGTGCATCTGCTTTGTGGAAAAGTCGTTGATTCTTTTCAGAACAGATCTAGTTGGAGATATATTGCTAAATTCCTCTTCCATAGAAAGAGGAATTCTTTTTTTTTTTTTTTTTTCCAAGAAAACTTTGTTTGTTTTAAAATTTGACAGCAGGAATATCAGTTGTTCACTGTAATCTTTCAGTACCTTAGTATAGATTTTTGTCACTGAGAGTGGAAATAGATTTGGTATTTTGGGAATCTATAGTTATTGGATTTTTTCCCCCTAAATGAAATGCTCAGAAAATATTTATTAAATAATGTAATAAATATTTTTTCCCCTCAGAGTAAATACCAACAGTTTCCTAGCCAGGTTTGCTTGAAAAGGATGCAATTGAAAGGAAGTAATATTTTTTAAATGTTTGTCTTTTCTTATATTTATTTTAAGGTGGAACTGACAGGAGAGAGGGAGAATTTTGCTTAAGGATACGGCATCAGAATAAAGAGGTTTACTCTCAGTTATAGTACTGCCCTTCCTTCTAGGGAGACAGGGAGCACAAAAATCTTTCAAGCCTTGGATATGTTCTATAAACTAAAACCTTCACCAGTAGCTTTTAGAATCTTACTGAAAAATTATTCTTCCTTTCTACGGCAGAGTTGTTGATATGGCACATCATTTGAATCTTATTTCTTGCCCTCATCCAGAAAAAGGAATATCCAGGCCCTGCCCAATATGGGCCAGAGACTGTTAGATAGAGACCAGAACTGCCAATGGCTGTTTCTTGCATGGAGCATCACAAGCCACCTCTAACTTTTCTGGAAGCATAAAGAATGGCAAGAGGCTCCTTGATTTGCTCTGAAATGTTGTAAAATACAGCAACCTGACTGCTTCCAGTCTTAATTTTCCCCACCTATCTGTACATTTCCCCTACTTGACATTTAACTCTCTTGATGCCAAGGTGCTCTGTGTTTCAGGAGTTACTCTTAAATACTCCAACTTTAATATGGACATGTACTCACTCATTAGTAACAGGGTTCTCTGATCTCCTATTTAGTTGTATAATTAAACAGAGACAGCGCTGTGCCTTGTATTTGTGTGTCCTGGTTTCAGCTGGGATAGAGTTCATTTTCTTCCTAGTAGCTGGCATAGTGCTGTGGTTTGGATATAGTACGAGAACAATGCTGATAACACCCTGATGGTTTAGTTGTTGCTGAGCAGTGCTGACACTGGTCAAGGACTTTTCAGCTTCCCCTGCTCTGCCAGGGGCACAAGGAGCCAGGAGGGGGCACAGCCAGGACAGCTGACCCAACATGCCCACAGGGCTATTCCATACCATATAGCGTCACGCTCTGTATAGAAACTGGGGGGAGTTGGTTGGGGGGCAGCGATCGCTGCTCGGGATGGGCTGGGCATCGGTCGGCGGGTCATAAGCAATTGCATCTCTTGTTTTTCCTGGGTTTTATTCTTCTTGTTGTTTCCCTTTTCACCTTTTTTATTATTACTATTATTATTGCTATTGTGATTATTATTATTATTTCATTCCAATTATTAAACTCTTCTTATCTCAATCCACAAGTTTTCTTACTTTTACCCATTCAATTCTCTCCCCCATCCCACCGTGGTGGGAGGGTGAGAAAGCGTCTGCGTGGTGCTTAGTTGCTGTCTGGGGTTAAATCATGCCATCATGGTATACTTGTGAGTGTAGGTTTAAATGCCTGCAGCCAGGCCTTTTTGAATAAACCCAGAAATCTTGGTGAAGTCACAGTGCAATAATAAAAAGAGGACAGCAGTAGTCAACATTAAACCGTCAGTCATGCATTATTGATGAAATGTTCTTGTGCTTGCATAAGATTGTTTGTTAGGATCTTATTATTTAGAATTCTTGGTGAGACTTCATCAAATAAATAAAGTTTCCTGCAGTTTGAATACCTTAGAAGTTCACCAGAGACTTTAGGTTGTTTAATGTTGGGGTCTTTTTTAGCTTATCTGAACTCACTGACTCAAATGGCCTGCTCGTAAAACCAAAGCTGTCTAAAAACGGGACTATATTCTGCTCCTACTTGCATCAAGAGAAATCTCGTAAATTTGTATAGAAGTACAGGTTGACAAATCGTAAAAAAACAATGTACACAAAGCTATAGATGAATCTGGGTCTGATGCTGCATTAGTAGTTAAATATCAGTAGTTAACCCTTTCCCCTGGAAAGGGGCTCAACCACAGGGCTAAGTCATTTCTGAAGTTGTTTTACATATGGAGAATTCAAAAGGCATAAGACTTATGGAGTTGGTGATCTCTTTAAAGAGAGTCATTCAATGTGTTGCCAGAAAAAAAGGCAGGGCAAGAATTTGGCTCTGCATGCCAGGGATCCCTGCCATGGTGCAAAACAGTCCTTCAGCTACTCCTACCCAGCAGCTTCCCACCTCCTTACTCCGGTGCTTCTTTGGCTTCTTGCATAATATGGATAAGTCATTAGGTTACTTAACCTTATAGCACAATTCTCTGCCCACTAAGAACAAGCAGCCAAGCTCCAGTGGCCAAGAATTCCCAGAGCTGCCTGTGAAAGATGCTAAAGGAAACCTGGGCTAGCATTTTAAATTTTATTAAAAAGATCCATTAAAATGGCATCAGGATTCCAAAAAAGTAGTGAGCTGCCATTGATTAATTGATATCAAATTGATAAGTAAAGAAAGAAACATTCCCGTCTTTAAAATAAAACAAAACCAAAAAACATACTGCTCATGGAAAAGATGTTCTTGCTAGTGCAAAGTTAAATCTGGGTCACATCACTAGTGTTAGAGAAAATAGATGTATAAGAACAAGATCTTTATTCACTATCAGCATATTATAAGCTAAGCTAACTTATGACTGAAGGGTCATTGTTACAAAATAATTACAGGCAATTTATGCTAAAGAAAGGGTATTTTGAATTTCCTTCTGTTTAATTTGTATACATAAGGGATATAAAGTCACTTTAATGTTACTGCACGGGGCAAGAATCCACAGTTATGAAGCATTTATATTACAAAATGATACATGGTTTCTTAACAGAACCTCAGGCAAAGGTAATTAGAATAAAGGATGTTTGCGACAATTTCAAATAAGATTAATATTATCTCCTGATAAAATTCTTCACAAGGGGCTGCAGCATTGGTGTTATGAGTCATTGCTTTAGCATTAGCCATTCTTTACTTGTGCCTAATCTGTCAGTGTATGGATTTTAACATAGAATTAATTGTGGATAGCAGATTTTACATAGCCTATTTCTGAAGTTCCTACTCATTTTGTGATTTTTTTTTACCTTGATATATATGTATGACTTCAGAAGTGGGTCTTTTGCAATTTCTTGATCACTTATTGTCAAATTTAAATTGGTTTCTGAAGCTTCCTCAGGCAGAGAGCTTCTGTGCTCAAGTGGCCTCATACAGACATACAGTCAGATCATGCAGGTTAATGAGACAGGCAGACAGAAGTGAGAATAAAAGCAAAGCAAACAGGTTAAACAAACCTCCACCAAGATTCATGCTATTACACACAGGCTGCTTCTGGTATCCAACCTGCTCAGCCAGCTCTAACACTATATGCACTGTAGTCATGGATTTATTCTGAACACACAGACCAGACAGCATGGAAAAAAAAAACTTCAACACCAAATTTAATCACAAAACGCAACCCAAAATACCTCCATTTAGAATAAAAGCTGTGAGTATTTTGGAGAGAACAGATAAACTTATGTCCCACCCCTACTTTTCAATGGTGGCCTGGTTTTCTTTATCACCTCTACCACTAGTTCCCATGTCTGTAAGTCTTCTGTTTATTTTTTAGGCAAACTGGCACTTTAGGAGAGCATCGAAAAGGGTAGTTGCACCCCCAAATCCAACCTAACCCAAATAATTATGTTAGATGCCCCAATACCGTCCTTTATGCCCTACTTGCGAAAAACAACCCAACAGTTTATTGTTATTCAACATACACGTTTCTATACTGCGGACTGCAAGCAAGTTTTGTGAGTCTGACAAATAAAGGCACGAGCCTAGAAATGGAGCCATTCAAGTGACTATAACAAATACACCAGCACTTCAGGGTCTGTTTGTCCTTATGAGACATTAAAAGCCTAGAAAAAAAGATTTAAAGGCAAAGGAAGGTCTTGCTAAGAGGGCCAAAGCTGAGTAGTTGATCCCCACAATAAGAGTCATGCCATGTAAGGCACTATTTCAGTTCAGTAGGGCACACACATCCCTGTCATATAAAACATAACAACTAATCTCTCTCATCAAAGCCCACTTAGAGAAATTACCCCTTGCAGGACATCAGCATGGCTGAGTTGAAACCTGCTGGTCAAACAAAAGAGCAAGACGGAACTGCACAGGCAGTGGAAGCAGGGACAGGTATCCTGGGAAGAGTACAGGGATGTTGCCTGGTTGTGTAGGGATGGGGTCAGGAAGGCCAAGGTGTGGCTGGAGCTCAATTTGGCAAGACATATAAAGAGTAACAAGAAGGGCTTCT
>VZTL01070345.1:0-30694 GCA_013400535.1 Scopus umbretta
AAAACCTTGCCACACAAACCCCAAATGCACAAGGTCATGAATGGTATGCAGAACATGAACATGGAATGATTCTTTTTTTCTCTCTCAACAAAGAAGAGCACCAAACACAACTAGCAGGCAACATGGTTCAGAAAAAGCAAAAGTACGTACTGTTACCGGCAACACATATTGAGATGGTTGAGCTCCTTGCCACAGGATGTTGTGAATGCTAAAGTTTTATAGTGGTTCAAATACCATTGGACAAATAATTTAAAAAAAAAAAGAAATTAACAAGAAAATATCCATGAAAGGCATTCAGAACAAAGATACTACTTCTACCTTTGAAAATCTCTGAGCGGTGAATATCCAGACATTATATGAGAAGAGAATTATTATTATTATAATTATTATCATTATTATTATTATTAGAGAAGACAGAATACTGGACCAGCTAGAAATTCTGATTATATAATCAGAATCTATGTATCATTCTCTATATAATAGGAAAGAACACAGCAGTACTAAAAACTCTAAATATTCAAATTCTGTGACTTGTCCTTGCTTATCATGAGTTTTCAATATTAATATTTATTGATGAAATTTTGCCCTCACAGTTTCTTGACCCTATCTTAACTCTATGAACATTTAGAGATACCTTTACTGTGCCGGAAATATTAGGTGCTTATGTGGTACGGAAGCTGTGGCTTTAAGAAATAAAGATTTTATATCATTACAAAAACTTGCAGTGAGAATGCAATCATGAGAATGCCTGGGGTCTGAGATTGTGAAGACTGAATGGCTTTGGATCTGAGATGTACTCTGCCTGACCCATGACCGTTTTTGGCTATGACTTTTGTTACATGCAAAGAAACAAAATTACAAGCACCACACATAAGAAAATCATAGCATTGCCATCCTTCCACTTTAATAAAGTATATTAATAATGTGTACACTACATGTAAACTAAATGCATTTCTTAGACTTATTATGTATTAAAATAATGATTTGTATTAATTATAACTCATTCATACTTAAGAATAAAATCTAAATACAATTAAGATTTATAATATCTCTATAGGTTAACTTTAATAATTATATTTTTATTTGTGAGACATTTAATATATCTCAAAGCATTATTAATAAACTTGAATATGAGCATAAGGAAATGGAAATAAAATACTTCTCTATCAGCATGTAAGATCTACAGCAGAGGCAGTGTCATACAAATTTGGTGTAATTCTGCATATTTGGTTTTGCTTCTTGAACAAAAGAATGTTTCAATACTTTTAGGGTGATAAATATAATTATCCATTGAACATTTATTCATTTTTTTGCTATTGAGAGAAAGAACATTTTGAATTGAAAGACACCTCCTACTGAGTTTGAACTTCCTATCTCTAAATCACATGGTGCTATCAGTGTAATTTTCTCATTTGATCTAAACCGTTGCAACGAGCCTCAATATTTTTCAAGTATCTATAATTGCTGAAGGGAGACAGAACATTTTAAAACATAACTTGAAATAAGCAGTTTTAAATAAGGACTCTTATTTGTTACAAACTGATGAAAATTGGAAGACAAATTAAGTTAAAGCAGATAAATCTCCCATTTTGCCTTTCTGTGCAATAAGAGGGAAGGGAAATCCTGAATTTTGGTGGTGGTTTAAGAGAAGGATACAGGTCTTTTCTGGTAGCTTCACAGAAGGAGATTCTTTTAAATTCCCTTGGTCTGATTTTGACTACCTTAGAGTGCGCATGTACTGTAGGGCCTCTGTCTCCTTCGTTCCTCTGAAACATCTGGTCAGTGACAGGTTACCAGACTAGATGGATAACAGCTCTGATCTGAGACTGCAATTTCCCTATTCTAATCCCCAGCAGCCAATTTGATTGATCCTAGAGCTATGCTGCATAAAGATTAATATTCTATTTGTTGAGTATCAACCAGCAGTAACTGATATCCAGCAGGCACTGCAGATGAATTGGTGAGCATCCTCAATCTCAAGTTGACAAGTTGTGCATGCAGCACTCTTCTACAGAATGGTGAGAGGAAAACTGCAGGAGAACAGAAGAAATACAGCCAAAGAGAATTGAGTTCCTGTGTAACGGGCTGTCTTGTAGGATAGGCAGCCATTTGAAATGTCTTCTCATTTACAAACCAGATTTGCAAAATCCAATGTTGGGAAAACTGACTCACACAATTATCACATTCCTAGCCCTACTAAGCATTTTTAACTTAGCATTCCTTCTTTATTGCTTTGTGCCCACAAGACTCTCTCAGCGTAAATAAAGATTTATAATCTGTTGCTTTCTAATTAGGGCTGTTTGAGCAGATGTACTTGAAGAAAGTTATTCACCCTTAATACTGTACATTGGACTGTGTCATTCTTTTGAGTGAAGTAACACAGTGTTAATGATAGCACATTATTTTGTACTATGGCTGCATAAGCTGAACTAACAAATATCAAAAATGAAAGCTAGCAGCAGGTTCTTTATCTCTGAAGAATCTACAAAGTTTTGATCAGTGGATTTCTTTCAAGTGGTAAACATCTTGTATAGTCATGTCTCAGTGACTGAGAAGCCCCTTTTATTCTGAAGGTAGTTCTGATTTCTTTGCAAATGAAAGTGAGTAGATCTGAACTGTGCTTTTGTTGGTGTAGAATAGAGTTTCAATGCAGTAAACACTTTTACAGCACTCACAGATAAACTCCTGGCAGTAGAGACATTAATCTTCTATTAATTTTAATGATCCCCTACAACACTGTTTCTTTTAAAAATTAAAATAAAAAATTAGGGTGTAATCTAAAACAATGTAATCTAACAAAATGTACTTAGCCTCATTCATTTCAATATCTGAAAAACTACCTTTCCTCTTCCAGGGAAAAGGAACAAATATTTCTAATCTTGTGGACTCAGGAAGGTTTGAAGGTAGTAGTTTGAATGTCTCGTTTCCCTTCAAGTTGAGCATTCAGAATACTAATGTTAGGCAATTGCTTGGCATCCTTCATTTAGCTGTCCATGGAGTCCCTTGTGACTCTGGTGGTCTCACCCTCTGGTCAAAGCTCTAAGACTACTACTGCTTTATGTAGGCTGACTTTATTCTTCCTTACTCCACACCTATTTCTTTCTTGCTTAGCCATTTATATCTGGTCATTTGGTAATGTTTGGATGAAACTGAGAAATGACTGCAAGCAAGCTGCTCAAAATATATAATAAATATGTTATGGCGATAGAAGGATGCCTATTGTACAGGTATGTTTTAGCAGTATTGTTAGTACCCTCAAAGAAAACTTTCTGATATTATTTAGTGACTGCAATTGTTTCTTTGGGATACGGTAAGCATTTGATCTTTCCAACATATATACTGTTAACTATATTTTCACACCAAGTCCTTCACACCAAGTCTGCATCACACATCAGTGTCTCTGTCAGATCTTGCCACCTTGCTCAGGTTCTTGCTGTAAAAATCTGCATATACTTATTTCTGCCCTGTTTCTTACAGACAATCTTGTCACCCTATTGTCTCAAAACCTGTTCTGTTCCTATGGCTCTGACTTGTGGGTTGCATGATTGAACTGCTGAATATTTAATAGATAATGACCTTTTCAGCACAATATATGTTGCAATATGACTTCAAATCAGAGCAGGAGAAAAGTGGAAGAGTGAAAATGTGATGCTGATGTTTACAAAGGGATTCTAGAGTTACTGGGAAATGTGAGCTATTATTTCTTTTTTGTTAAAAGTGATAAAACTAGTACAGCAAACCATTCATAGTTAAGCATAACATATCAGGGAAGAGTCAAAGTGTTTTCTGTAAATGGAAGTCACCCCTCCAAAAAAAATGGGATTTCTTATCTCCAAAAAGCCCATTAGATTTCTTTGGAGGCATTAATGAGCCTGTGGGTTATGGTAATCCTGTTGATTTAGTACACATACCTTTCAAATGATTTTGAAGTCTATCACATTCTTTGATGAATTTGCAAAGTATAAAAACATACAGGCTATAGAAACTCAGGAATCACAGTCAACTTCAAAATTAAGGGAGGTCTTTAAAGTATCTGTGTAAGGACCTGGGCTATCTGAACTTACCATAAACAAGCTTGTAAAAAACCATGAATAAGGGAAGTGACAAAGTTTGAAGGCAATATATAATTATTCACAATTGCTCAAGTTAAATCTGTGAAATGTTCAGACAGAACTCAGTAATGACTGAGTCATAAAATGACACATGAGATTTACAGCTTAAAACAGCTTCCTTTGTATTGTCCACTGTCGTGGTTTCTAGCTAAGCTATAACCACCTAAGGAAGAGAATGAGAAGTCATCATGGGTATTTTCCTGTTTTCAACAACTTCAGTGTCAGAAGCAAACAGAAAAACAAATAAAACATTAGGAATTGATAAGAACTGGCCCAAAGTCCAATGCAAAATAGTATTGAGGAAATAATGGTTACCCAATGAAATTATCCAGTAGAAGTTTTAAAACCAATTTATTTTTCATTGAAAGCATAACTTCCAGGTTCAGAAAGTTACTAGACAATTTTATGGAGTATGATTAGTAGACTGATCAATGTCTATCAAATACAATGACGTACCTCCTTAGTTGAGCAAGTCCTGAAAATATGAATTGCTGGAAGCAAAAACACTATGCATATTGCTTGCACCTTCTGCCTAGAATTTGCAACTGAGTACTGACAGAGATGTACAGCATATGGCCCCGAGTGGCCATTTTTTTTCCCAATTTTTATATAGGGCCATAGATTATACCTGGAGCTGTCCCTTAACCTGATCCACAAAACAGGTGCTGGTGTAGCACCCAGCATCCCACTTCCCAAGCAGATTGTTGTGAAAGAAGCACTTGGTGCTCTGTAGTGCACACTAGCTTTCTGTCTGCTGGTGTATAAGTGGACCCAAATATCCTTGAAGACATCACAAATTCCTTTATGCTCTGCAGTTGCTGCTGCTGAATGTCTTCAGCTGAAACTCAGCATGGAGAGCAAGCACAGCACTCTCCAGGGTGTGCATTAGCAAGGGGTTCTATTTTACTAGACACATGCACACACAAACATGCATGCACACACAATTTCTTGGTCTGAAACCACCTGATTCTGCCAGTGCCTGGGCACACTGTGAGTCCTAGGCTTTTGAAATGGAAGGCTGATGGAGCAGTCAAGTCATTGACCTGGAACATGCAATAGACTGGAAAGTACTGATGATTCAATCCTGAATTTCATCATGTTTGATACAGTCCAGGATGGAGAACTATTGGGGTTTTTTTGGTCTGTTTATTTAATGGAAAATAGTCTTACTCTAAGGAATGAAACTATTCAACTCAAAATGCTGTCCTTTTGTGCAGATAAGAGCATAGAAGTTCACTTGGTTAAGGTGCAACTCCTGTTACCTTGCAGATTTTAATTGTGCAGGTTTTCTGATGTTTATTCATTCCTTCAGGGTAGTATTCTGCAGGACTCATCCACCCTTATTTCAAGTCCTCTCTCTTCTTTGGAGCAGCCTTCTTTGACATGATGGTGGAAATGCATGTACATTTGCTCAAACCAGTCTCCCTTTGCAGAACATACATATGGTTTCTTTTTTTCTTCTATGGCAGTATATTTGTAGATTTGACTTTTAATTTTTTCCTTTCCAACATGGACAGGTATGTATCTATCATAGGAACACTTCCACTGAATTAATTCATTTTGTCTGACTGAGAATTGCTTTTTAACATTTTCCTGAATGAGCCATCAATTAATATGCAGATCAGAATTGATCAAAATTTCCTTGGAGTATAGCTCGCCTACTTGGTTAGTAATTAATTCACACTGGTGACCTCCATGAGCTCTTGGGGATACAGGTTTTGATTTTGTCTTATTAGAGAATAAACACTATACAAATAATAGATTCAGATATATGATATATAGCAAGATTAGTAGAGGACAGGCTGATCATCTGTGCTTTGTGGCTTGCATTTTGAAACAATCTCTTCTTTGCAAGTCATCTCTGTGTATGAAATTAGTTTATTGTTTAGAAAAGAAATAAAATACCTAGCATAGGAAATGCCCTTGATCTTTTCACATCCTACTAATAATACATCAGATAGTAACATGCATCAGTAAAATAATTGAAATATTAGACAGGAGGGAGTTCTTCATTTGGATTGCTTTTTTTTCCTGGATGATGCTGTCTTTAAACCCAGGCCCCTTTACTTTTTAGCTTTCTTAGGATATCTGCTGCTGTTCCGTCTGCATTATACGTTTCTGCTGCCTCTCTCCCAGGCCAGCATCCCCAGTCTAATAGTTGAGTTTCCCTGGACATATGTGAGTGATGTTGCTGAGCAGAAGCTTTGATTTTCATGCTGTTCATAGAGTCCATACACTGGATCCTGAGGTACTGGAAGTTTCAGTTTGAATTTCTCATTTGCACTCTGCTCTAAATACTCAAGCTGGTGCATCGCTCACATATTTCACTGTGTGCCAGAATTTCCTTTTCTTCTAAAGGATGTGCTACATTCCTGGATTTTCACCTAGCTGAACTGGCAAGAGTTTCATGTAGAACATCTGATAGCAATTAACCAGTGTAGCAGCCTCCGAAATGACACTGCAATAATTGAGGTTTTCAGAAAACGGCAGGATTTCATGTAAACTTGAACCAATATGTGTATGAGTTTCAACAGACAAGATATGAATCACATATTTTCATGGTAAGCCCTTATCATTAAATCTCTCCCTGAGGCTCCACCTCTGGTGTTTTTTTCCTTCTTCAGCAGGCACCTGGCAAGATCACTAATTCCATTCACCTGCTCACAGTAGCTGTTACCACTGTGGGAAAACTATTCCACTACATTTTTAACCCTTCTATCCCTGAACTGACTCCACCATTTCCTTCTGCAGCTGCCTTGAGCCCCTACTAGGCTTTCCTACTACTTGCAAAAACCCACGTAGAAAATCAGTAGAAGGCAGCATTATCAAATCATGGTCACAAACTAAAAATGAAAGAATCTGGGAATTAATTAAAGGAGCAATCACCAATGTTTTAATTGCATATACAACCTCCTGAAAGTATTTCTTGATCAAAACCGTACTTTTTGTTGGAAAAGTTTCTTAACTACAGAGTGGCATTTCTGGACTGATCTTGAGTAAGAGCCGCAGTCCCATGGAGAGCAAATTAGTGCTCATCTGTGTGAGCTGGGTTCAAGTTCCTGTTCTGCAGCTGGGACTCAAACCTGTGTATTCTATATTTTGGATGACTCCCATTCTACCAAGGCTGTTGAATACACAGCTGTAGGGTGGTAGGTGCAATAACATGCCCACTTACCTGGCTTGTTTTATTCTTTTGTTTCCAAAAAATCCAGGAAGTTTTGTTTTCTGACACAGAACTGACCATTTAAGCTTAGTCCTCTGTAAAGGAACTGCATGTGAAAACATGCAGCAAGACTTGCATCTCATTAGGACAGTCTCCTACATCCTCTGGATGCAGACAGATGTAGGATACTAACTGCATTCTGAAACCCATGGAGTTTGCCAGACTGAGTGGTGGATTACAACTGAAAGTAAAGCATTAGTCTGAGAAGTATTTCTGTCTCATGTTTTTGGTGGCATTTAATTTATGGCTGTAACATGACTCCTCCATTATTTTTTTTTTTTTAATTTTTTTCACTCTGCAATCCTTCTTTGTTATGGGTGGGAACTATTTTGGAGGGGTGAAACAGCATGCTAAGCAAAGGCTTCGGCTTGCGGATACCCATTTGATGCAAGTTTGAAGTTGTTAACAGTTCCCATTGAGTGATCCACTCAATTAAAATTATAATACAGTATTAGTGGCGCACCCCTGCTGATCTAGGCAGGAATGAGCAAATGCCTGTCTAGCCTGTCTCTGGCTGGGGCTCAGAGCAGCTGCTTTTGGAAACAACGCCAATGCCAATGTAAAATGGTTCATTCCCTGTTGCACTGTGCCAACTAGCAGCATTCATCAGTTCAGGGACTTCTTCACCAAAGGTCGGCTATACTCACTGTGTTTATATTGCTAATGAGCCCATTCACCATGACTGCCTGTTCCCCTTTAAAAGCCATTTGTAATTTGTGTATTCCAACGCCAGCAAGTGGCATGCCAGGACATAGCTGGTAATGTCCTGATCTAGCCAAAAGCACTGCTACAGATGAAGAGCGCAAATCTAGCATAATGAATCTCACCACTATTACCTCAAAAAGGAATGTCCTAAGGACAGTTTTCAACCTGTTCTTCCATGCATCACCCTTAGGTTAAGCATGATCTGACATGTTATATCCAGCATCTGCCCTCGGACTTAAAACTGTTTTAAATTAAATGGTAAGTCTAATCTAGACATCTTCTTGCATAGCACAAAAGTGCTAAGTTTCTTTCCAAATAATATTTTCCCTCCTATGCTCTGTGACTTGCCAGGGTAAATTTCCATTCCTTCCAGTTGAACTAAATATGCAACAGGTAAATAACTGAACATTTTCTGATTTATGGATTAATTATTTTTTACTGGAGAAAAATATTCAAGTGACTTGAGGGAATAAAGCAATTCTTTTACTATTCTATATTACTAGCACCCAAACAATAATCTCCCATTCAACACAATTGTCCATTATCTCATTAAGTATTTTTGAAGAACAGAACAGAAGCAAAGGGAGATCAGATAAAGAGCAGTGTTTTGTCTTGGTTTGGTTTCTAAAATGGGTTTTTAAAAAAAATCTTTTTAAAATCAGAGCTTTGTACCGAGTCTGAAAGTTTCTGTGGTTGATAAGCCAGAGCACAGTGCCATACAGACTGATTTCCTGACACAACTTGAGGATTATCTGGCAAAACTGACATTTACCTTTAAAAAAATATTAATTTTAAGGGAAGTGATTATTTCATTGAGACATGATTTCAATTTTAAACACCCAGCCATTTCTGGTTATGACTTTCATCTGATTTTGTCTCTGGCATAAGCATTAATTGTGAACTTCTGTAATTGCAAAATTATTTCTGTATCAGGATTTCAATGAGAAAAGGAAAATTATACTTACCTTGACATACAGACCGTCTGTCTATGACAGCCTCAAGGATCAATTCTCACCTGAGCTGAGACTAAGACTTCCCTTTGGGAATGGTACTTATCTGCCCATATGTAGAAGCCTGCAGCATCTGACCTAGTTAGTCTGGGCTCGCTCTGTGATTGGTAAAGAGAAGCTCAATAATTAGAGACATAGTGGAAGATTAGGTGTAGAAAATAATTTCACTCCTTGTATTGAATTAATGGTTTGGTTTTCTTTTTCCTTCTCTTACAAATGGGTACAATCTCTCACTTTTTTTACATTATTTCATATTTAACAACAGCTGAAGGCAATTTCACTTTCTACTGCTGCTACTCCAGTCAACATGGGATGGTGGAGTGAAGAAGGAAACAGAATGGAAGAGAAAATTACTCTCAAACCCAGGAGTTTAGCATGGGGTTGAGCTGTGAGTTGTTTGGTGTTTTGGTTTGATACGTCCCATTTCTCAGCTGCCACTCCAGTTCTGCACATTGCCCAGAATAAGGAGCTTCACAAATTCATGCCAAGGACAGAAAGAAAGCTGAACAGTGGGCTGATCTCACCCAGCCTATAGCAAGAGAAGTTAGAAGTGGAAATAGTCACTAAAAGACACAGCAACTAATATATGCAATAACTTAATCTAGAAATTATTGTATTCAACTGCAGCAGTGATATCAGAGCAGTTGTCAGAATCCTCCTGCATTGCCACTAAAAGCCCACAAATGTTTAAAGACATCATATCTCTTGGTTCTGTTTCTATAAACTTAGCACAAACCTTAGCTGAGCTCTAAAGCATTATCAATTTTTACTGACTAAATTATGAGGTCCTAATATACAATCATTCAATGATGCTAAATATAAATCTAGGGGCTGATGCAACTATTTCCAGTCTCTCAATAAAATTCTCCCTCATTTGTTGCACAACAGGAACTTCTGACTGGAAGTATAATTGGGAATGGGAATGTTAAGATAAAGCAGTTGTCATCTCCTGCCTCCTTCCTCTTCACTGGAGGTCTGGATCCACCCAACTGAAAGCTTTATTTTTTTCCTCTTTTCTTCTGTCTCCTTCCCCTCTATGCTGCCTCCTCCTTCATTGCTCTCTGCTTCAAATCCTCAATTTGTCAAAAATTTCCTTCCAAGTATGTGATTTTTTGGTCCGATATCTTTGCTTAACACAGTCATGAGCATGTGAAATTTAGCCAACATTAGATCCATTCTGACAGGTACTGACAAGTTGTAGTGTAATGATAAACTATCACAATGTGAGAAAACCTCCCACAAATGGTGTGTACCACGTACTTGCACACAGTACAGCACCAGCTTCATCTAGAAATACTGAATTGTTTCCTCTCACCAATGAGTTTTCAATGAGAATTTATACATGGCACAGCTGGATGCAGTTATATCTGGCACAAAACCACTGACATTAAGCAGAATTATATCAGAGATTGATTTTGCCTCTTCTGCATTTAAGAGTCTGGTAAATTTCTGGATGATGGATAGGTACCTCAGCAAGAAACCAGAGTTATTTTACAGTACCCAGGGTGGGGGGAAGCCCACATCTAAGTAAGCAAACTTCAATATTAAGGATCATTCTCCATCAACGTAATTTTGTTGGCTCCGTTCCCCTTAATAGAGCCATGCCAATTTATACCAATAAAACATTTCTTTCTGTCTAGTGATGGCAAGGATGTACTATGCAAGAGCCAGAATTATGGGCAAGGACTGCACCGTGCACAAATGGAGAAGAAAAAATGGCCTTTTAAAAAGATCTTTACAATTTAAACATTAGACAAAAGACAAAAGAATGATGCTGACAGGTTAGCAGAGAAAATACTTCAGGAAACAACAGCATAATAAATTAAAGAAAATGTGAATCTGTCAATTTTGACATGTCACAAAGGTTTACTGTTTGTTTTAAAGTGGTGGTAATATTCTGTTCTTTTTGAAATATCAGGAGTGAAATCCAGCCCCATTGATATTGTGGGAGGCTTACCATTGATTTCTGTGGAAGCATGGTGGCAAGCAACCTCTATTCTGTATGAAGCCTGAGCTACACTACCTGTGGATACAACATAGCTATCATTAAATAATATTGTTTTAAAAAGTTAATTGCATATTTTTGGTTATTCCTTTTTCTCTTCTTATTTAAAAGAAGACTAATTTAAATAATAGCCTTATAAAAATGTATGTTTTCTTTTCTCTCCCTCTGGCTTTCCTATTCCCCTTCTTTGTTCAGAATAAGATGTTCATAATTTGTCCAGTAAATGAGTAATCTGCTAATTAACTGCACTTGTTATGTGATGAATATTCAATTACAATAATGGGAAGAGGAAGAAGATGTATCATACCTAAGTAAATTAATTTGTTGTTGGGCAATGAATTTGCATCCACCTGGTTGCAACTGCTCACTCAGAAAAGCTCTCCAGGTTTGCTATATTTGAGAATTAAAGGAGTGCACAGCCCATTTGCAGCCATATACAAAAGGTGAATACCTTTCTCTCTGTCTCTTTTAACAGTATTATTCAAACAAATTGAATTTGGAGATAACTTGTATTCTGTCTAATGATAAGAAAAAGAAATTGCCAAGTAAATTACATTTATTTCCTGTCTTTGAATAATGGTAGCCCTCTCATATCATGTTAATAATGAAGTGAGAGCATCCCTTATGGAAAAACAAGTGAAACTCTTGATATGCAAAATACTACAAAACATATTTAACATCCAGGTCCCATTGTTCCACTCTTCTTGGTCGTGTCTAAAACAATACCAAAAGTATCCAATATGAAAGTCAGCATAATGGTCCACACTCAAATCATCAAAGTTAATCCAGCTAACGCAGCGAAGGACAAAAGGGAACAAAGTCCGGTTCATAGAACAGTGGTCTCATTTCTTTCCAAGGATGAGACTGACTGTCTGGTGCTCCTGCCCATCCTGATTCCTCAAATTTAGAATGGAGTTATTATTAGCACAACATGTCAAAGTCCTCCCCTTGAGCTAGCTGTGACCTGAAACTTTCCTACCACAGCCTCCACACTACTGTTATAACATATATTCATAGAACAGCTGCTTTCCAAGGATGACTGCTTTTTCTCTATTTACTGTCAATTAAGGTTCATTGTGGTACTTAGTATGGCACACAACGGTAAGACTGGAAATGATCCAAATGTAATATATAACACTTTTCTAACCTAAAGAAAGAAGAAAAAAAAAAAACAACTAACCAAAAACTACAGCAAAAAAATATGCAGTATTAGGGTAAAGAATAGAATTACTGATGCTATATATCATCAAGCTCTGTGGCCAAGTGCTGAGGAGGAAATAGCTCATCTGTTCTTCAGGAGGGGGAGAAGAAGTCTAAACAAAATCAAGCCTACTGACATAGATTTATTTGCATGAAAATCCTATTCATAAATACTAGAGAATCTCTCCACAGGCTTACATTTTGTGAGTGGTAACCAGCAAGTGTTAGAGGAGGAAGAGGAGCGAGGAAAGAGATTGAGTTTTGTGATGAAAGTTTCTTTCTTGACAGTTGGGGTTCAGTGCAATGGTCTTCAACATTTACGACTGTTGCAACTTGAAATGGTAATGGAGGCTTATGCTATAAGATATGATGCAAAGGATGTCTGCAGACACCAGAGAAGATGCCTGGGTCCCTATGAACACTCTTCACATGCCAAATACCTTCTTTACCAGAGTCAGTGTGGGATGGCGCAGGGATTAGTGGCAGCACCTCTGAACAGATCAGAAAAGAGTTGTGGTAAGGTAGGAGATTTTGAGAGACAAATGAACTTGCAAGACACTGATCTCATCTGGAAATGGAATTGGATGGAGGAGTTGTTTTGTCCCCTGTATTTATATCTTAACTTGACATTTTATTTTTGCCAGGTTCATGGTTGTGGTTTCTTTCCATCTCTACTCACTGAAGAAATTAAATTTGATTTGTCACAGCAGTTGCTTTCATAGTCTCAAAGTCTGAGGTGCATTTACCCATGTGCTGTCAGAAATGGTTGCAGGCACTGTCTGTAGACACTCAGGCTGTTGCAGGTGACAAACTACTTCCCCTAACCCTCTTTCCTGTAAAGGAAGGAAGACAAGTGTCCTCAATGTGTGGCAAGCAATGTGTAGCAATAGTGTCGATGTGTGTCTTATCTCATCATTTCTTCTTTCTAGAAAGATTCTTCCTGCTTTGTCACAGATCAACTTCCATGCTCCTGCTCAATATTCTTTGGACAATAAAAAAAGACTCAGTTTGTAACCAGCACGAGGTCAGCAGAGAAATTTCTTTAGTCTGTGCCATTCTCATTTCCTACCAGCACATATAGAAGGAAGGCTGGTGAGGAAAAGCCAAGATTTGTCCAAAATTCACAGCAGTGAACACAGGGACAAACTTTCAGTGAGCTGGCAAAGGAAAGGGGAGCAAAGAGGGAGTTCTGCAGCCTGTGCCCTGAAGATGTACAAGTTACACAGAGGCGTACAACTACTGTCTGCAGGCTTACGTAGGCAGATGGGAATCTGGAAATATTGTAAGTCTCCTTCTGGAGGGAGGATATCACAAATGGCAGGGATTCTCCACCTCACTGGTGGCTAGCAACTGTTAAGGACATACAAAGATATGTTGTGGTTGTGTTGGCCAGAAGTTTTTGAACAGACTTTTTTTTTTTTTTTCTGAAAATAAGACTCAGAATAAAACAAAGGATTAGAGGAGCTTGCTGATCTTGATGCATTTCTGACCTAAAGAAAAGTTGAAAGAAGTTTTAGTTCCTGATTGACTTTTTTGACTTTAGTTTTCTAATGGAATAGGTTAACAAAAGATTTGGAGCTATTTTTTATACTCTGTTTAAATTTTTACAGTTTTTCATTTCTATTTTATTTATTTTCTGTTTTTCATTAAATAAAAAGATAAGAATCTAATGAACAAATCATTTCTATTTTAAACATTAGAAATTTTTTTTAGAATGCTGACAATTTTCCAAAAAAAAGTCTTCTCAGGGAGGAGAAAGGGGATTGGAGAAGGCTTTTATCTTCTTTTTTGTCTTAAAGAAAGCTTTTTTTAATGTAGGAAAATGTCTGCCAGCTATAATGGCAATATATTCCCTTTCCTGTCATTGACTGAGAAATATAAAAATCCCCTAGACAGTTCTGACTCTGTCTCTTGATAGAGGTTAAGTTCTTTGTCAAGAAGTCATTGCATTTACGTGCTATTAAAGCAGCATGCTGCCCAGCCTTGCTCACCATATTTAGCTGTTTGAGTGTAGGTTATGTATGTTACAATGAGGGTGATAAAGCAGTTGTAGACTGTAACATAAGGTGATTTTCTTTACTGCACAATTACGGTTTATGTTACCATAAAGCTCTTGCCAGGGATGAAAAGTTGAGGAGGATTAAACAAAATGCTATAAAACATATCAAAGTAGGTTGCATAAACAATTACCATGCTCTGGGAAATGGCTGATTAATTGACTGAAGTGAGACATCTGCAGGATGTAGGCACTATGGATATATCAAAGGATCTCAACTGCCTCGTTTGTTTTAATAAAACTGGCTTAATTTGTTCCAATAGTACAAAGCCTCCTGTTATAACTGGTTTTGTCATCCTCATTATTAACAGAAAGGGCACTACACCTCTAAGTGTAAGAGTCTTCTCACAGCCAGATCTACTTGCACATTCCCCAGTGCAGAGGTAAAAGAACAGGATTTTCTCTGATCTCATAAACGAAGAGTGAAGCTGAATTGAAGGAATAAAATGGATGTGTGGGGATGCTTGGAAAAATCTCTACCTGCTTCTTTGACCTTTGGCTTTTCTTTGCCCAACATTAGGAAAAGAAAGCTGTTATTGTCCTTTCATCTGTCTTCCAAGCTTATCCAGCCCTTGTGACAGTAATGCTTTGCAATCCTCAGTGAACATTTTCCGCTAGACACTGCTATCCCATTTCCCTGATAAGAAACTTAGACACAGACAAAATGAGGCCCATGATGCAAAGGTAACACAGTGATCTTCTGTGTAAGTGCCTAGCTCTTACTGAAAACTGTACACAGATTAGATACTTTAAAAATCTAGACCTAGTTTGTTTGTCCATGTCACCTGTGGTAAGGCAGACAACTAATTCAAGTTTTTTGACTCACTGTGTGTCTGACACCACAAGAAATCAAGACTATCTGGTTCTCCTGGTTTCAGTCCAGCCATTACAGGGACATCCCATGAGAAGGTTTGCCAGGGCCACTGAACTTGTACCTACCACTGCTAAGCTCAGCTCACATTTTGTAGAAAACTCGTGAATATTTCAGTAAACCTGGCTTATTCTTTAAAAGCTAAGAATAAAATAGAATATATAAAGCACAGTAGCTCTTTCTCCTTTGTAGTCCGAATCAGAATTACACCTTCAGAATCATTCATGTAATCAAAAACTTACTGTTTCCCCTCAGAATTCTCCTTACTTTGCCATTCTGACCCCCTTTTCAAGACAACCTCTTCTCCCAGATGGTTCCTGAGTGAATCTTTCCAGAGGAATTTGGGTTGGAAAGTCTACATGTCACACTTTAGGCAGTGTCCTGATTTCAGCGTAATTCAGAGTTTCATGTTGATAACACACTGGTGTTTTNGTTGTGGGCTACTGAAAGAGGCACAATCACCTGAGGGGGCATGTCTAAACCTTTAGTCTGTCAATAAATGTGCCATTTAAAGCTCTATGCAAATATAAGAGTAGGAAATAAAAATAAAAATAAAAATTCAAGAGTGAACATGTTAATGACAATGCATACCTCTCTATAGTAGCTATGTGCTACAATATGCTGCTTTTTTCCAAGCTGAATGCTCTCCCATTGCATAAGACAAATACATTTTTCTCCTAACCTTTTACACGCTTTAATTGTTCCTTATGCTAACTGTCCATGGAACTTCTATTACAAAAATTTAGAATTTATTATTACCTCAAAATTAACTTAGCACATTCAAACATTTCTCTCCATCCCTTCAAAACTTCTTTTCTTTCTCTGTTATTCTTTCATGGCTCAGTCCTCCTGGTTCCCAACCTGGCAGACTTCCCAATGCTCTTGCTTGAACCATACAGTCTGCTCTTTCTAACTCCTTTTCCTCATAACAGTATGTCTAATATTCATGGCTTGTTCAAATGCTTAAGTTTGATGCTTAAAAAGCACCTTTTAACCCAATCTAGTGATCAGCTTTGTTCCAGACATCATAGTTCTTCCCCGCATAGCTAAATAACATATACCTTGTCAGTGAGTAGTCAGCATCAATTACTTGACACTTGTCTAGTGAGTTGTTCAACTTGATCTCTTGCTTACACTGATCTGCAGAAGAATCCTGCTGTCAAGTTAAAAATTCAAAAAGGAAAATCAGAGATTTTATTATCAGGAAATTACATGTCTTTTTCCAAATAATAAATAAGATTTGAACATTTTATAACATTAGTAATAACTACCTAATATTCTGCCTTACAGACTCTTAAAATGTAATAGATATTTTGGATAAACTGATGGCTTCCATTAAGGTTTCTTTTCTGTTCTACTAATGCATAAATTATTACATGCACTGTGTTAACAAACTGAAATTATTATATCTCATTTCTTCTTCTCATCACCGTTGCTGATGCAGTATGCATGTACATCATAGTAAGATGCATTCATGAGCTCACCACACCTCCAAGGGCTAAGCTTTCCAGAGTCCAAGTGCTTGACAGAGTCTTTTCATGGCATAAGCATTTGGAAAAGTTTTCAAACATTATTATGTTTGAAAAACTGGAGCTGACCTCCAGTTGCTCCGATCCCCTTCCCCAAAGCTTCAACTACTTTGTACTTGCACCTTTCATAGATACATGACAACTGAAACCAAAAATATGAGCGATTGCACTGAGGTCATTCTTCCCCCAAAGACAAAACACAGCGCACACATCTTTGCAGAGAAGCTGTACATGTATGTAACACTCCTACTAAGCCCTCAGCACTCCATGGGGTGCCTTCACAAGATCAGGTCTCTTTCCTGATCCCTAGTGCTTAAAAATGAGCTGTCCTCTAGTTCTTCCATGGGTTCAGACACTCTTATTCCTCAGTTCTGTCCTTCTTGAATGGGTCTGCCCTAGGTGGAAGCTCTCCTATTTTTCTGATGTGCTCTGACCAGAAAATTATTCAGGAGAGAATCCTTTATACTGGACCTTACAATCAGAGAATCATTTAGGTTGGAAAAGACCTCTAGGATCATCTAGTCCGACCATTAACCTAACACTGCCAAGTCCACCACTAAACCATGTCCCTAAGCTCCAGGGATAGGGACTCAACCACTTCCCTGGGCAGCCTGTTCCAATGCTCAACAACCCATTCCATGAAGAAATTTTTCCTAATATCCCATCTAAACCTCCCCTGGTGCAACTTCAGGCCTCTTCCTCTGGTTCTATCACTTGTTACTTGGCAGAAAAGACTGACATCCGCTTTGCTACAACCTCCTTTCAGGTAGTCTTAGAGAGCATTAAGGGCTCCCCTCAGCCTCCTTTTCTCCAGGCTAAACAATCTTACTTCCCTCAGCTGCTCCTCATGGGACTTGTGCTCTAGGCCCTTCACCAGCTTTGTTGCTCTTCTTTGGACGTGTTTTAGCACCTCAATGTCTTTCTTGTAGTGAGGGGCCCAAAACTGAACACAGTATTCGAGGTGTGGCCTCACCAGTGCCAACTGCAGAGGAACGATCACTTCCCTCCTCCTGCTGGTCACGCTATTTCTTACCCAAGCCAGGATGCTAATATAAGCCAGGATTCTCAAACAATAACAAGAAAACCTTGAATATTTAATGGACCAGGGAAAGACCAGCAGACCATGGCAATAAAAATTTCACAGGTAAGAGCATGATGTGAATATTTGGGATTACAGGAAAAAAAAGCCCATTCTTGACTATTGCATCCTGCTGTCTGATCTTGACACTATCTTGGAGGCAAATGGTTGATTGTTCCTTCTTAAATCCCAGCTTTCATAAGGCATGCATATACATATATGCATACATATGTATTTGTGTATATAACCTATGGATCTCTCACCATTTGGCAATGATTACGTAAATAAATTCTATAAAATCCAAAGAAGATAAAATACCACTACCATGAAAGTGAAAAAGCTTCATTCTCATCATAGGCCTAGGCTCACTGTTATCAGGATTGATGCTGACTGTCTTCCAAATTTTCTTTACTGATCTGTGTATAAACACAAGTTTTCTTTACTGATCTGTGTATAAACACAAGTAAGAGAAAGGGAATTGTACATGGATGTCTTACCGTGTCACCATCACTAAGACGGATAGCAGGCTTGCTATGAGAGATGTTGGTGTAGTACAGATTCTCCAGAAAGACTGTTATGGTTTAACCCCAATCNACAAGAATTTCTTTTGCATTTTAGAAATAAGAGGTTGTGGTTGTGATGGGCAAATTTCAGCTAGTGCTAAACAAGTATTCACAGTGGCTTAAGATATCCATTACTTTTTTTTCCTACCATGATTAAATTCCCTTGACCACTGCACAAGATGCAAAACTTATATTGCAGATATAAGTATGCTAATATATCCATGCTGGTTTAGCTGTGGCAGCAGGATCCTTTTCTATAGAGGTAGAGTGTGTTGACAGAAGGAGTTTTTCTGCCTGCATAGTTGTATAACTTCCCCAAGCACCCAAAGGTCAGCCCATAAAGCTCTCTTTTGTCAGCATAGCTGTGTCCACATGGGCTTTTTGGCTGGTGTAGCTATTTTGGCAAAGAATATGTGATTTTTCACACTCTTCACTGACATAGCTATGCAGATAAAACATTGTAAAGCAGAAGAAGCATGCACACACAATATGTCTCTCCCTCCCCAGCTTGCCTTTGCTTTTCACCTCACCACAAATTAATAACTTGAGGCATGGTTTGCTGAAGAAGGGAATATACACAAGGAGTTTAAATTAGCACATCACCGTTACTCCCAGCTACAACTAGAAGATTGTGGGACAGAGGAAATGGAATAATGGATGGTGCAAGTAAAATTTCAAGATAGTTCCATAATTTTTTTGTTATGGTGATGTTAGACACTAAGGAAAGGTAATATACAGGCTTGCCACTAGAAATTTTTGAGGATACACTCACCACATCAAATATGTACAGATAGGATAAAGTATCATCAGGGTACTAATGGTCTACCAAAGTATGTTGGAACACACAGTTTTAAGGAAATGGGAGCCCCACTACTGGGTTTACTAAACCTGGGCTCTGTTTAGGCTTCTCTGTCAGCATTCAGAAAACTCTAACCAAAGGAGAAAAATAAATGTGTAGAATTCACATCCAGGTTATCCTGCCAGCCCCTTTTGTCTCCTAGCATCCTGTAACCAGGTTGACATTCAAGGGAGGGATTTTCAAAGCACTGTTTCTTATGACCAGGCCACTGAAATTTGATGCTTTCATGTAGAGCCAAGTAGATGTCACTACTTGTAACAGCAGGAGGGAAAGCAGCAGATTCTTACCTTCAGCTCCCATTTACCCATGAGAAGTGGTAAAAAATGTACTATTCCACCTTTTCTGATCCACACACCAAGCAAGTGTTCATGAGTCACCAAAGCATTACCCCAAGTGTTCAGCTGTTAGAAGATCTAGGTATTATATTTGTCTTTTTTTTATATTTGTCTGTTCCCCTGTATCTCCTGCTGAGAGCTCCTTTTTCCAGTGTGTGTGGGCTGAGTCATGTTGAGAAGCTGAGACAATTCTACAGTGTGACAGAAAGTCATGGACACTAGTTTCTAGGACCAGCTATGCCTCTCTAGGGACACTTCTATTTTATCCAGCATGTTACTGAATAACAAGTGGTAGGTAGAAATAATATAGCTGTGCTATTTGTATGTTGCTAGACACACTCATCTCTTCCTCCCATTTTTTATTTCCTCTCTCATCCATTAATGCCATACTTGAACTTCTCTCAAGTGGGTCAATGAATCTGCTAAAGAAGTTACACTACAAGTAAAAGGGGGTTGTACTCACAGATGAAGTTTTTCCTGATTCCTTAGCAAGACAATTCTTCATTTTGTTTCTACAAAAAAACCCTAAAAATGGGAATGTTCTAATATGAATCAACTAGAGCAATCTACAGGACTAAGTTTTATGAAGAAGTTGAACAATAGATATTTACATTAAATACATTTCTGTATAAACAAGGCAGCTAGGAAATCATTCAAATCAATGCCAACAGTTGTTCTGCGTAAATCTTTCTCTTTGGACTAGCTGACCAGCCCGGGGCAGAAGGAAGCAGGAACATCCGTTACCGTATTTATTCATTAGAGTTAATTCACTTCCCGATAAAGGCCAGTTATAAATGTGTGAGTCATGAACAAAATAGGTTAAAGAATAACAACTGGAAAGAAAAATAGAACATAATGAAACTGATTTTGCAGTGATTCATTTTGCATATTATTTGCATCTCTTACAAAAAATCTAGTGTAACAAACCTGAAAGGAAGAGCCTAGCATTCAAAGATAATCTTTTACTTCTAAGAGAGAAGTGGAGGAAAAGAACAAAAAGAACAACAAAGCAAGTCTACAAATACCGGTGTAAAAAGAGATAATTCTTTCAAGTTATGATGATTTGCATTATTCTAACTATACTGCAATAACTGAAGTGAAATTCCAGTGGATTATTGAGGTTATACAACTCTGCTGCAGTTACTGTAATTCTAACACTTGATAGCCATTGGATTACACTTCAGCAATCCTGAAAAAAAAACCCAAAACCCAAAAACAATGGCTTGAGCTGTTTTCCTTTTTACCTCAACTGATCTGGCCAGATCAACTTGATTAAATAAGCAGCAGAACTATTTGTCTTATGGACCATAGAAAGCAGGGTTTCAGTAGAATGGACTGGGGCTTATGGTATTGATCTCACCATAGTGATTGACAGTGATTGCTTTCCAAGCTGGTAGCTGGATAGGAGAAAAAAATAAAGGACAAATCCTTTGCTCAACTAGAAAATGTCAGTTAACAGTCCTGGTGACAAAACTCTTACCTACTTGGATCATTTTACAACAAGGCAGCGTAAAACAAGTAAGTAGTAGAGGACCATTTGTTTGCTACCTAAAACCACAGTCAGTTGCTGCCGGTACTATCACAATGTATTTATTTATGAATGGCAACCTGATACGATTCTTGAGCATGAAAAAAAAAATAAATAGAGATTAACCAGAGTGAGTTAGAATATTATTGACATTGTAGTGAACTTTGTTCAGTGAAGAATCCAGCAGCTGTGACATAATCTAGTACACTAGCACATGTTTTTGAAAGTGCAGCAACAATTGATTTATTTTGTACTCTGGCACACAACCTATAAAATACTTGATCTCTTGCTCACCCATTTTTAAAAAACATCTTCAGAAGTTTTGATCATTTCCTTCCACTATCTGGAGAATATTTCAGTTGAGGTCAGGAAAAGGTTGATGCCGACTATCAGTTTTTTTGTTTGTTCTTAATAATTGATGTCAGGCATGGGAAAAGTCTCAGGGTGATAGCACTTGGCAAGAAGTAGCTCTCTTTCTGCACATAAAGAAGCAAGATGGACATCAGCTCTAGTAGCCTACCTTGGTGTGCCTGGGGAGCATTATCACAGTGCTTGGAGTGCACTTATTCAGTGCCTGGATCCTTTCCCTCTTTTGTTTCTTTGCTGATAGTAACAGCACCAATCAGTGCTAATGATATTGCCAATTTCACTTCATGGAAATATCACTGGTAGGTCTTATGCTAAAAACAACTGCTTCTTAGGCATAAGTGTGAGGTGTATTTCACACGAAATACCAAACAAGCCATAAAGATCTTTGTGTACCTGCTACTGGCATAGGCTGTACCTAATCACTGACTTCATCCTGAAATGTCGTACACTAGCCCACTGCCTGTTCACACAGCTGTCCAAGTCTTCCTTCACTCCTGGCATTATTACTTTATACTTCCTTTTCAGTTTCTAAGCCTAGTCCTTAGTTTAGCATGCAAGATTCTTTTATATGTAAGGACTGTCTTAACCATGTGCAATATTTTATCATTTGCGTTCCAGGTAGCATTTCCAAATTCTTCAAACGAAATGATTAGAACTAAGAAATAGGTCACAACCTTGGCAACCATCTGATGTGAGACAATGTAATCTGGTAGCACACAGGTTGTCATGGAAACTGACAATATTGGATTTTTCCTCCAATGCAACCTGTGGTTTATGCATAAATTATTACCATATTATAGCTAAGGCACTGACACTTCAAAGCAGATCACCCATGTGCTTTATATGTGTTCACGAGTAACTTAAACTCATTCCTATTGACATTCAGAAGAGGGTTCAACAGTTTATGACTCTGATAGAGGAATGTTTTTGTTTTTTAGATTGGACAGTACAGACCTGTGCTTTTGAGCTGAAGAGATTTCAGGCTCTATCCTTTTTAGCTAATGACCCACCCAAGTGTGCTGTATTACAGTGCTCATGTGTTTTGCTTTTAGCATATGTATTGTCAATCATCTCATAAATCAAAATTTGTCTGATGAAAAAACAACTTTGTGATGTATGTTGTTATATGTTTTTCTTTCATCCCAGCTGGGATGAGAATAAAATCTGGATTCTCTGAGAGAAAGCAAACAATTCTTTCGTTGCTGTCCAGACCCTTATTCTTCCCCCAACCTCTTCCCTGAACAGCCAGTTAAACTTCCGTTTTTAAGACCAGGGACTAGCACTTGGGTCTTTCTCTCATCTTGATGAATTCCTGAATTACTAAACCATGGTCTCTCTTTCTATGTCAGCTTCCTTCATCTGTTCTGTATTTGTCTATAGTACATATTGGTTGCAAAGAAATGGCATTTCTGAATGGCAAAATATTAACTTTTTTTTTTTTTTTTAAATTTTCCCCAGCCTGAAGCTGTGTGTATAGTAACTTTCAAAGTGGGAAATAACAAGGGGTATGAGAAGAGACCATTAACCCATTGCCAAAGAACAACTGTCATACAGCATATAATCTGAGCTGACATCCCCATCTCTTTCTTCTGTAAAGAACACCTTGCCCTTCTCTGAAATATTAAAAAAGTTTGAATGTTGAGAACAAAGGACTAAAAATGTACTGAATTTTATCTGTAGACCTTTGAAAAGAGACAGGGTGACAGCCCATCACTTTTTCCTTCCTGCAAACCCTTGGCATGGCAGAGAAAACTTCTTGACCTAGAATTTTTTTCTCATAGTGCTCACAACCCAGTTTGCCTTCCCAATAATAACTGTCTTTCCCGTTTTTCATGGGATTCATATTTGATCTGTAAGGGAAACATACTTTAAAGTGTATCACTCTTCACATACTTTAAAGGGATCATTCTGAGTCCCAAAATGCAGCATGAATGTCCTTGTGAACAGAAGGGAACATCTTAAATTTATAGTAAATTCACAAGTTATGAAAGTTTTTTTTTTTCTCAATGGAAATGGAAAGCCAGCACTTCTTTGTTATCTGGATCACATTTCCATGTTTTCTATTAACAAACCGTGCAAAGTCAGTACAGAGACCAAAGAATGTCTATTTTCCTCAAATGTCTCTCCTCTCATTCTGAAGTATTTATGACATCTGCAAAATCAGCTGCTTAAATTCTGTTCTTAAATTATATGCTCTTTGGACATGGCTAATTTACAGAAATTTCATTTACTATCATAGACATCATGGATAATTCCTTACCTTGAATTTTACATGCTCTGTCTCTTCATGTCACCCATTTCAGACACATGATGTCAAGCACTTGCCCTGAGCAGCTCCCATTGGCCTAATCCTACTATTGCTGGTGTCAGGGGAAATATTTTGTATTTGCAAGTCTCATCAAAACTTTCTTTTCCTCCACAGTACTTTGGTGTAAAAAAAATCTGTATTAGCCAGAATAAATGCTTCTTGCTACAATATTTTTTTTTTTAAAAATAAAACATAGAAGACATATTCTTTTGCTATTCACCACAATCATTAAATTAGGTGAATGGAATTTTTTGCTAGCTATGACTTTTTTCTGGTAACTTTTGCTGGTCTCTCTATATAATATTAAATATTAAGGCTCATGTAAATAAGATTCCTCTATGGAAAGCAGAACATCTATTGAATGTATTGGAACTATTTTGACTGCTGATCAGGCCAGATATGTTTTGTTGTTGTTGTTTTTGTTTGTTTCTTTGTCCCCTCCCTTCCCCCAAGCAATAAGCTAATGAATAGCTGTTTAAAAGCTCCAGTTCTGGAGACTAAAAACTGTTCACTTATTTTACTCAATGAGAAGACAATTTATTTTATCTCTGAAGTGTTTTGGTCTATGCAAACAGTACATGACCATGCTGCCTTTATTTCTAAAAATTCCAATACATCCCTAAAACTCAGTAACATGCAGAAGCAGCAATTCTGGATACTGTGTTAATGAAGTGGAACAGGTTTCCCTATAATCTTTTGATATGTCACTTTGGCCTTTTCTGATACTGATTTTTCCAATGTAATTAACAAAGATGAAAAGAGTTTTACAGAAGAATCAACATAATGTCCCAATTCTATTTGTGATCCAGAAGGATGGGATTGTCTTCTCCATAGTGAGGTTTAGAAATGGCCAAGAAGAACAAGATTATGAAGTCAGACTTCAAACTATAGTTCTGTAAGTGTTTTAGGAACAGAAACACTGTTTACAAGAATGTGTTTAAGTAAAAAGTAATCTCTCAGCTAAAGAAGTCAGAAATTATTTGGCTCAGACAGTTTGCTTACACTTTTAGCCCTGCAAGAGCCTGTTCAAACAGTCTGAGCACATCTGTAAAGCTTTCTATGAGCACCCACCTCACTCATGAAAGTTACCTATCACTTTTGTATTTGAATGACAGAACATGCAATACCTGATGTTGCTCAAATGTCATTTTTACTTGAAGAATATAGAATTGTTTCTGGTAAAACCAAATCCTGAGTAA
Organism: Scopus umbretta; assembly: GCA_013400535.1. NCBI lineage: Eukaryota > Metazoa > Chordata > Aves > Pelecaniformes > Scopidae > Scopus > Scopus umbretta. Next base: position 24,951 of record VZTL01070345.1, read on the forward strand.
GTTTATGGTTTTGATAGCAGAGATTTGCATCCTGAAAGCAGGTTTGGAGTTCCTTCTGGACTTTAAACCCAGAGACAAGGGCAACAAACATCCAATCTATCTTTTGTCAAATTATGTTTATTCTAGTTAATGCAGTCTACTCACTTAAAATACCTCTGCTTGGCCCACATGAGTCACTTAATAAAATTATTCAATTTGATACCTCAGTCTGCTGAGCAGATTTATTGCTGATTATCAGCATGAAACACTTTTAAGTTTCTTTGTAGCTGTGCATAAATAACCCACAGCATGCACACACAAAACCTAAGGTGCTTAACAGTACTTGCACACTTCCCTTGGTGAAGTTGTTACTTTTGAGAGGCTCCTGAAAGTGTGAGTTGGAAAGAGCTGTTGTTCATGTGAAGGTGGCTTGGTGCAATGTTGATCGTGTGTGGAGATCTGCAGCGGGCTACTAGTTGCTCTGGTCATCCTTACAGAGACTTGTCGATTTGAGATCAGGTACATAGGGAGCTCTTGCTGAGACAATGATCTGGAATCTAGCTGCTCTTTAGGATACATTGTACTGGACTGCTAGCACGAATCTTAGCCTGCTGCATGCTTGGGAACTGCAGTGACTGTCACTCCTAACCAGTACTGCGGTGCCACCTCTCCTCGCAGCTATCCAGCCCACTCTAAAGAGCCAGGCAAACATCAGTGGTTGTCTGCTGCTATCTTTTATGTGTTTTGATCTCTCCCCTTGGCTCTGGACATTACCTTCAGGCACCCTTGGTTTCTTAGGAACCAATTTGTAGTTTTCAAGCTCTGACCTTTTTTCTGAGTCATCCTGGAAACTACCTCATGGGGCAGATTTTTTTAACTGATAAAGAGGTCCTGGGGGTGTTGTGCTTTAACCCCAGTCGGCAACTGAGCACCACACAGCAGCTTGCTCACCCTTCCCAACTCCCCAGTGGGATGGGGGAGAGAATAGGAGAAAAAAAAAGTAAAACCTGTGGGCTGAGATAAAGCAGTTTAACAGGACAGCAGAGGAAGGAAAAATAATAACAATAATGATAAAAGAATATACAAAACAAGTGATGCACAATGCAATTGCTNTTCCCACAGTTCTCCACAGTGGCTTTCAAAGCCTTCTTTATTGTCATTTTGTTTTATCAGCATTGATTGGAGACCCTGGTGGCAAGCCAGAACAAAGAGGATTGATCTCAGGTTCAAGTAAGAGAGAATTAGAAATGGGTAAAGCACAATGTATTAACATGGATTTTGACTAAATCAAATTCCCAAGTTTTTTTCAGGCTACTTAACTGGTTTTGGTATGTTACGGCAAATGGCTTTTCTTATGTGTTTTGGAGAGGTTAAATTTGGTTACATTTGATTTAATAATTTGAGAAGGTGGTGTACTCCAAACAGAAGTATGTTCCCTTCCACACTGTTACATACAAGTACTTATAGTTTTCTGTATTTTCATATGTGTGCATAGCCCTGGTGAAGCTGAAGCTCCTACACCAGAACATCAGAGAGGACAAAATCAAAGTATTACGACAGGCTATATTAACACCACTAGAAAGATTCTTGGCACAGAAGTATTTTCTCACACATACAAATTTTCTGATCATTTTTATAATAAGTTTTGTTTTGTTTTGTAGGTCTTCCTGATGTGTGCCTAGTACTGAAGAAACCCATGCAAGGAGAACATAATCACCCACCTTTAGCTGCTCAAACTGGAGGGTGTAGACTGGTACTTGTGAGTTTAGCTTATTCTTAATCTTCTCTTGCTCTAGAGAGATATCACAGACATTCATGTGTAAAAAATTCTACTTGTCATATCTACAAGTGAGATGACAACTCTCAAACCTAATCAATGTCTTTGGGCAAGGGTAGAGAGATGAGTTCTTGAATGGCTTTCTGTTCCTGAAGTTGACATCCTCAATGAACTTTTACTCACTATAACTTCAGACCCTGCCACTAAAATACCGTCTTAGTCATCTGTCCCTTTTCATGTTATTGCATGCTTTTTCCACCAGATGGTAGGCAATAAAAGCAGGAAACACAAGCTTATCTGATACTGTATGCTTAAAGGAAATCAGACAAAATTAAATAAAGTGCAACTGTGAAACAATTCTCCATATGCTGAACTTCTGTTTACACTTGCAACTCAAAACCAACACTGGAAGAGATCTGGTCAGTGTTTGCAGGTATTTGATTAATAGCACAAGTAAGGCCTACAGAGGCACATGGTACTTATGTTATTACATATTGAAAAGATGCTATTGTGTCTCCTGTTGTTCTTTAGTTGTAAACAAAACTAATTATTATCAGGATATGCATTTTCTGTCAATTCCTTTAAGGAAAACCATTTATTCCACTTATCCTGCTGTAACCAGATAAATGAAATTGTCTCCCCAATGTGTAAATTTCTTCTCCTGCCTTGTTAGTGCTGTCTTGTACATGAAGTACTCATTTAGTTGCAAAAACCAATTATCATCCCTGTCTGGATACATTAAGAATTTTCCTACAAGTCTTTTTCTCTCTATCACATTTTAAGCAACACTGTACATGAATTATTCATATTGCCCATCTTGCAGGCAGGATTTTTTATTATTAAATTCCATCATAATAATAGTTATTACCACAGTCATGGCAGTTTTATGAGTATTCTTCAATGCCATTACCTGGAAAGATTTCAATCAAGACATATAAAAGATGCAAATCAATTTCCATAATAAAATTAAACTGTACCATCTACTCTTTCATCCTTGCAATAGAGTTGATTGACAACTTCTCCCTGATAGTTGCAGCTGATAACTTGCAGGTATGGTAATGGAGAATGGCAGATTCTCTTGCTCTAGTATTCTAAGAAATTCAGTATTTTTCTTGCCTTGTCAGTATTTAATGTTCATGTCTTCATGCAAACACAGTGTTTAAGGTGTAAACATTCAGTTTACAAATTTTCCTCCTGAACAAGACAACTATTTCTCTCTGGCAATATGAGATTTGCTTTTTACTAACCAAAGGTAATGCGGAATAAATGAAATTCTTTATGAAAGTTCTTATTGGTTACGCTATGAGTAGTGTTGCTTTACACAAAGGGATCTTTTCCCAAGAAGGGTTTTCCAGGTGATTCCTCTAATTTCATCCTGCATGTTTATTTTAAATCTTTCTGTCTTCCTTGTTTTAACACTGTTTTAGCACAGGTTTTAATGACCCCCTGGTGGTTCTTCTTCACTTCCTTTCTATGCAAGCACTTGATAGCTTGTTCCTACTTCCTTGTTTGACTCCTGGTTCTGTTTTTCTGTATGCTCCCCATTTATCATTTCCTGGTACTTTAGATCAAAGGTGCTGTCTAAATAAAACATAAAATATAATGCCCACTTCTGCTGGAATTAACTTCCATATAATTTTGCCTTTACTCTGGAGGTAGATTAAATCTTGATGAAAGTTTCAAATGAGGACCCTTGACTTCAGATCCATTTACATCAATTGAAAGGCAAAGCAATGCATTCATCTTGAAGGAGTTACTCTGGAATGATACTGGAGTAATTAAGATGAGAATATAAACAGCATTAATAGGGATAAATGGGTCTCCTCTCTTCAATTAAGCTTCAAGTAAGGCCAAACAATACGAACCATCAATCAACCCTAATACCTTGGGAAATAAAGTGATCACCTTTTAGAATCAAGAAGAAATTTATTTTCATGATACAGAATTGGACAATTCTATGCATTATGTAAAGGTTAACGTTCCCATTGAAGTGTCTGTGTGGCATCTGTTTAAAGTAGACTCCTGAAGTGGAGACACTCTTGCTCTGTTCTAGTATAAAGTCCTTACACTCCTAAGAACTTCCTTTCATGTTTAAAAACACTTAAAAAGATAGATTACATCACACTTCAAGAAACTAAACCACGCAAGACTGAACTGATGTCTGTTATGTAATTCAATTTATTACAGCAAGGCTTCAGAATTAATGAGTGAATTACAATTTTTCCCATAAGCAATTTTTTATTCCTGCTAAGGTCATGTTATGAATATTAGTGTTATTTTTGAAGATGCATGATGAAAAATTAAATAAGCTATACATTTTTTTATATAAATGTTCTATTTTCAAATGTATTTAGAAGTAGTCTAGAGAGCCACTTAAATTATTCACCAACTTTTAATGCTACCTGCATATTATGGCATCTGTCAAAATTGCTTTCTGCAGAGAATTAATTGCTGCAACAGATTCTGAAGAGTTTGTTTATTTTTTTCCAACTACTGTATAGCTACGTATTAGCTGTCTGTAATAGAGCCTTAATTACTACATTCATAGCCCTCCTTCCCCAAGACCGTCTTATTAGCTAGGGTCACATGTTATTCCATTATGTTTTCAAAATAATTTTAACTATGAATATAATGTTTGGGATTGATGGTAGCACAATATCCCATGTGTAAAATACGCAGTTCATGTGTACAATGCAAAATTTAGAACACTATCATCATCATTTTGGGATAAATTGTACCTTTTACACCACAGGCCACCAGAAGTTCCAAGAGGCATTGGACGGCATTTTCCAAAGGGATGAAAGTCCATTTGGATCTTGTTTCTCATTGGTTTTGAAAGAAAAAAGTCCCTGGCAAATGAGCTCTGGCTGATCTTGCTATGTCAGTTTAAGGTATCTGCTGGGAGCAAGCATTGCTGTAACAGAGCTGACAAAAGAAAAATGCATGTGCTAGACATTTCAGTCTAAAGGTTAGTGCATGAGTTTAGCAGTAAGTGGGAAATGGGGAAAAGTGCCAAGGTATATGCTGAACTGGTTGGAGTACTGGGCACATTGCACTCTGAAGTCTGCCAGAGGAATAGTAACTACAGGCAGACAGTTAATATTACAAATTTAGGCTACTAGTGTCTTGAACTGCTGCAGTGGTTTACTCGGCCATTGAGCCAGAACCTTGGAAAGCCTACTAACAAGGAAAAAATCTTCCTGGGTAGATATGACGGATCCATCATCAAGCTGCCACTGTGATATAATGCTATGTCTGCATTAGCAAACTTAACAGGTCTGAGACCAGTTCTCTAGCTGTGAGAGCAAGTGTCACAGCATGACCTGTGTCCACACTGGCAGATGGGAAGAATTTCAGATCTGAGGTACCCCTCAAACCACACTTCAGCTCTCTCTCTGAGAGAGTTTATGTGGCACAGACTGAAGTTGTGCAAAGCAGAGAAAAGTAATTAACCTGTACAGATGATGATGGGTCAGTGTGGCCTTGATTAATTTACCACTGAAGGTCAAGCAATAGATCATACAACTTCAGGAAGAAGTAGTAGCAGAAGAATTTAGTGAGCAACTTGGTCAGGTACTGTAGAAAGCCCGGAGACCTTTATGGTATTTTTCACATGCCTACTATAAGTGAAGGATAGTGCCTTTTTTCACCATGCAAAAACTGAGCTCCACCATTGCCAGACCTCCTTTCTGCTTAGAAATGCAGAAGCAATACTGCAGAGTCCATAAGAATCCACCAGGTGACTCTTCAAATTCCCTTTTCCTGTCTCCCTAGTCAAGAAGGAGAATACCAATTTTGCCCCTATTAATTACAATGATGTCCTTGTGATGCCTCCTTTTTTTTGTGGGGTGGGATGGCAAAAAGAGTGATGTCCCTCATCACTGTATTTCACAAGCATGCAAGTGTTCAGCCTTCTGCACTTGCAGCGACAAGGAAAATATTTGCCATGAAGAGAAAATACTTCAGTCTCTGCCAATTGGTTTTTGGG
>VZTL01070345.1:37408-47690 GCA_013400535.1 Scopus umbretta
TTTTTTTTCTTTGTGGGGCTGCAAATTAAGCTGCAAATGTAAAAGCTTTCTTGTGACATTTTTGGACTTGTCTTCCTAGAAAGGAGCACCTGAAACTTTACAGTTCCAAGTGGGAAAAAATGATGGAATACCATATAAACGTTCTTGGGGCTTGGGTTAAAAAGCGTTTGCATAGTTTATGTTTTTCTTTTTAGTTGTGATTCATTACCACATCTTTTTTGGAGTCTGATCTAAGGTTCAGTAAGGTTTGCATTTTGTATTTCTTTTGGAAATTAGTTATTTAGAATTGGCTCAGGACTACTGAGACAAACAACTGCTTAGCGAAGTCGTAATAACAATTGGAGAAAACGGAGTAAAATGCACCAGAAGTGGAACACATTCATAAATCGGAGCAGCTCAGGCTCCCGGCGGTGAAACGGCCCAAGCTTGCCCCCTGCAGGAAGCTCTAACCCGTCCAGCCGCTGCTGCCCAGTCCTCATCGCCACCAGAGCATCCTCATTTTTAAAAGTAATAAAATTACCCTATCCATTATCGAATTGATTATTACACTTTAGAATTCAGGTAATAATGAAGCAAAAACATTTTCTGCCCAGCTACAGAAACATTTGTATAGGAAACGATCATTCTTTGTCTAACCCTGCTTTTTTATTACTATATTGATCTTAAACTTCCATAGATTTTACTGTTCTTTTTTCTAGTCAATTTAATTTGTACTGAATTAGTTTTATATCTTCAATAAAACATTAGTAACATGTTCTATAAATTTTCATGAAGTGAGGATTTTCTTCATATGTTTTATTAGGTGATTTTAAGGAAATATGTTCTGCACCATCTGTGTCTTTAACTGCTCTCTGGTCATTTCACTGGAGTCATAAGTGTCATCTCATGCCTCTTGTCAAGTATGTTCTGAGAAATGTGGATTTGTTAAAGGAGGTTTTTTTAAGTTTTCTCCCTTTCTGAATCCTCCTGCCCTTCACCCTCACTTTTAACATATTATTTTAAGCAGTGAAGGACAGATAACTATGAAGTAATGGCAGAATGTTCATATATTTTCCTAACACAGGAGAAGGCTACTAATTCTCCATTAGCACATGGACTATTCCAGCTGCACGCAAATACACATCTATCAAAACCAGTCATACAATATCACATTTGAACATGATCTTAGATTCTGTTTTCTAAATGCTTTTGTAATTGCAGAAGAAAGCTGTCTTTCCCATTTCCAGATTTTTTTCTGAAGTTAATTATTACACTTGATATCTGCACCTATAAAAGACACTACAGAAACACAAGTTACTGTAAAAATGGAGGCCGTTGGGGCCCCTGAAGCACTGATGAGTTATTTGGCCTAACTGCGTGAATGGACTTCTGCTGATTTCCTGGTGAATCCCGCCAAAGCAATGGAGTTTCACAAATGCACGTATTCATATGTGATAGCAAATGTTGGAGACACACCTCAAGTAATTGCTACATGCCTTCTCCTACCTAGTCTTCTTATCTGCTCTACATTTAGGCCATGTTCTAGAGTTATGCAAATGTTCGAGAGTTTTGGTTTTGTTGTTGGTTGGTTGTTTTGGTCTGTTTTTTTTAAATGGGAAGTTAGATGGGAGCTCAGTAATGAGTTTTCAATAATATTTCAGTCCACTTGTGAATGTGGAATGGTAATTTTTGAGCTGGTATATTCTCTCAGAAATAGTCTTCCTAAATATTTCAATCAGCATTCATTGTACAAAATGAGTGTATAGTATCTAAGTATGTGGGTTTACCTAGTGTTCCACCTTGTACTCTCAATTACTCTCTCCTGAGCTGTGATGCCTTAAAGAGAAGTGCGCTGGGATACTAAAACACAAGGGAACCTCAGGAATGAATACATGATGGTAAGATAGATGGCAATGTTCCTCCTAAATTAGTGCTGACCTTACAGTGCTTGAACACACTGTAAGGAAGACTGTGATACTGACATAGCAAAACTGAAATACCAAAGTTCCCTTCTGCCCATTTTTCTGTGGTTTACATGCTTCTTCACTGATTTCTCTTATAAATGCAGAAATCTGTTGTTGTGGTTTAACCCCAATCGGCAACCGAGCACCACGCAGCTGCTCGCTCACCCTCCCCCCGCCCCAGTGGGATGGGGGAGAGAACGAAAAAAAAAAACCTAAAACCCATGGGTTGAGATAAAGGCAGTTTAATAGGATAGCAGAGAAAAGAGAAAATAATAATGATGATGAAAAAATATACAAAACAAGTGATGCACAATGCAGTTGCTCACCACCCACTGACCGATGCCCAGCCCATCCCCAAGCAGCGATCGCTGCCCCTCAGCCAACTCCCCCAGTTTCTATACTGAGCGTGATGTCAAGTGGTATGGAACAGCCCTGTGGCCAGTTTGGGTCAGCTGTCCTGGCTGTGCCCCCTCCCAGCTTCTTGTGCACCCGGCAGAGCATGGGAAGCTGAAAAGTCCTTGACTAGACTAAACACTCCTGAGCAACAACTAAAACATCAGCGTGTTATCAGCATTGTTCTCATCCTAAGTCCAAAACACAGCACTATAGCAGCTACTAGGAAGAAAATGAACTCTGAATTAAGCTGAAACCAGGACATCTGTTTAACTGCTATGGTCTTGACAGCTTTCAGATGCAGTAATCTGTCTTCTGTCTATCCAAACCTTCTCTCTTCATTTAGACAATTATTCTGATTTATTTAAATCCTCAGCTGTCACTGTTGCTTGGCAAAGTGCAGTAAACTTCTGAACATGCTCATTTGCACCTTGAATTAAATGACCTCTCTTGGTCATTTTGTTTCATTTGCATTGTTTAGTCTGAGCCAAGCAAATATCTCAATGTGAATTTCTTGGAAGATGTCACCTGACTCCTCTTCGGTAGCATTGGTTCTCTTGTCCACCCTTCTGAGGAGGCTAAAGCACTGATGTCTTTTTAATCCAGTCATTGCTGTTCTGTCTCTGAGGATAATATAAATTGTCTCTTTAAAAAGTGTATTTAGTTGTCCTACATTTCATCCATATACTCTTTTACAGGAGATGTGTTGAGCCATTTAAAAAGTGGAGTTCTACCAAATTACTCGCCTGTTCCTGCAACTTTACTTACATTATTAACAACATGTGCAGAAATGTTCTGCATCAGTCATTAGCATCCATTAATAAATCTCCTTTTTTCTAGTAATATTACAGATTCCCTACCATATTTACTATCAGAACACTTTCAACCTTCGTAAACTTGAGTCTGAATTCAGTGACTTCCTTTTCTCAGTAAATTCTTACTAATTTATCAGCATGAACGCTTGGTGTATGAGCAATATTCCTTTGAGTCACTTCTCCCAGTGTACTGGTCCCTTAGCGGCGACCCACTCGACCAGCAAGATTTGTTCTTCTGTAAGGCACAAATCTACCTGGTTTCATCTGTCTTTTTTTCCCTACTTTCTGCTTAACAGTATAAATCTTACATATTAAATTTTTATGTTGGATGTTGAAAGTCTTTGATAGCTGCCTAGTCAGCATCCTTTGACAAAATTAAGCAAGAAATCATAATTCACTGGGGACTCTGAACAAGCTGCTGTCAGTACTAGCATTACCTCATGGTAAGCTGTCTTTCAGCAGAGTCCCTTAGTTGGGAATATAGGGTGAAATGTTTCAAACTTCTCGCTTTAATTTCAGCTGTTCCACAGAGCTGCTGGAGAAGCTATTCACCACTGTGCTCTTCCCCTCGGAGGATTGCCACTGAACCATTTTATGCCAGATATCACATGGGTTTCAAATGTTGTTAAAGGCTTACAAAATCTATAAAAGAACTGCTTCACAATGTGTGGAGTTACACTGTGCAGACGGAGAAAATGATGCTTCAGACGTTTAGCCTTTAAACAGAGTCACTAGTACAAGGAATGAGAGTTCAATGCTGATTAATGACTGAATTACCCACTTTTGCTCTATGGTGTTCAACAGCATGATCTGACTATCTTTTAATGGAAAATGTTCAGGATTTTTACTGTTTGCCAGAAGGTTGCTTTACTGAACCCTTATAAATAATATAATACAGCTGTGATCACTTGTCATGTCCCCTTTTGTGAGATCTGCATAATATAGCATATTTGTTGTGCAGGAAAGAAATAACTTTCATTGTTTATGTATTAATGGCTCCACATCAGAGAGCTGAACGTTTTCTCACCCTACATAATAGAAAATTCTACCTAGAAAATAATAGAACTTAGCATCTCTGTGGTCATAATAACTAAAGCACATGAAAAATGGACTAATATTTACTTTTTTTTAATTTGTTGTATTATTTATTTAGTTTCCCAAACTCTGCTTATGAGACTCTGTACGTGTTTAAGACACTCCAGTTTCAGTTCTCATGCCTGGAAAAATACAGTTTTATTAACATATATTTTCTTTATGCAAAAAATGTGTGGCCTCATTTGCAATGTACTACAACGCCTCTTTATGGATGCTGAAGTACTGATAGTTATCTATTTTAAATTAAAGAATAATAATTTCCTATCTGTGTATATCTTATTTTATATTTATATGTATCATAGTATAATATGCTTTTTTACCCTCCAAGAAACCTATTGTGTTAACATCCAAGAATATAGGACAGTAACTCTTATTAAAGTAACGATTGCATAACACTGGGCAGACAACTTTCCCAGCATGTTAGGTAAAAGCGTGTACTCAAGAGAACATTACAGTTATTAACCACAAGATGGCTCAATAGGAGAGGGAAATGAAGCTTTTTCACATCAAAAAAACCACTTTCTGCATTTTAAAACTGAACTGGAATCTTGGGTCCTCACACACTAGCATTAAATGTATCCATTTCAATCCATTATTAAAACACAGAAACATTGTACTTTTAACCCAGTTTAGATAAAAGGCAATCATGTGTTTTGATCTCCTTCACTATGAAGTTAAAATCTTTGGGTTTTTTTTCAGATCTGTGGGAAAACAGAATAAAATGATAGAAGGAATCAAACTTTTAAAGGCAGAACTTCACTGAGAAACTGCTGCATGTTTCACAGACTGAATAAGTCCTCAATCATCATTGATAAAATATTTTTAGTTACTCTAATTACATGAATCAGGCTTATACTTTACTGACGGGACATAAACTGCTAATTATAATGCATCCAGTACAGATAATTTAGTTGCTAACATGAAGATGTAGACAATGCTTATCTCCCTTTCTCTCTTTTTTTAATACTACATTGCCAGTTATCCATATTTCTACTGCAGATGCAGTTGCTGTAGAATCACCGACTACTACTGTCAAGATAAAATACAAGAATCCTTTTTCATTTATAGAATAGATGCTCAGAAACCCTTATTTTGGCAGAAAAGGTACTTCTTCAAGCTGTTTCCCTATTGCTGGGAAGGTTTCTGCATATTTATTAATGGCTGGAGCAAACCCATCACAAAGAAAATAGGCCCACCTTGCTCGAAGCATCACATTCCTCTAAAACGGAGAGATTCACAGGTATGAGCTGCTGCATTTTTGCTCTATAGTAAAATTATCATTCAAATCTTTATAACCATTATTGCACTTAAACTCAATTCATGTGTCAGGAATTTCCCTGATTCTAAGTAAAAGTATAGGTTGTATTTCAGTTACAGCTTAACTACTTAATACCCAAATAGCTATACATTCTTTACTGGTCTGTAGGCCAGGGCAGCTCTGACTATACAAACCACAATGCCCATCACTGCATTGTTTTTCATGCCTTGCTGGATCACCAGGATATAGTTATCCAGTTGGGCTTGGCCAAACAGAGTTCTGATCACCCTGGCTTCTGTAATTTCTGCATCAGAATCATTGGGAGCACCGGTATTTTCTCTTAAGAAGAAAGAGGCCAATTCAATGTGAAGATGTCTGTGGATATCCTGAAAGATGCATATCCCTGCATGTCTACCCCGCATTGGTGGGTCATTAACAAATGTCCACACCTATTTTAACCATACCCTTTCCCCATAAAAGGTGGAGGTGAAAAGCACATTGCCAGACAGCAGGCCCCACACAACAGATTTAATGTTAATGCATTGTTCCTGCACAAACACTGCAAGGAGTCTGGAGAGCGTCTCTATCCATATTGAACTGTTTCTAGCAGTTCCTGCACCAGCTGTATGTGCAGCCCTCCACAGCCTCTGAGAGCACTTGGATCACCTGAAAGGATGCTCTTCTATTCAAGAATAATTTCTGCTCCCTGGTTATTGAAGACTATGAATACATAAATCGGACTGAACTGAGTATGTCAGAAGGAATATGCTTAACTGTCAATGCCTTTTTCTAGTAGTAAAGTAGTGCAATGAAAAAATGAAAAAGCATAGCTTCCCAAGGATAAAAGAAAAAAGGGTGAGAGTGTCATGAGAGATATCATAGTCTCCCCATCTCTTTAAGGTTTGCCTGTTTTTCCCCCCTCACGCTTACTCCAAAGTTCTTTCCAGGCAGGTGTGATTACTCTCATCATGTCTTCTCAGACTTTCAAAGCTCTTTTTGACCTTTCCTGTATGCTGTGTGGTGACTTTGGCTGCTACCTGCACAGCCCTTGGGAAACAGCCCTTCTCCTGTAGTGTGCATACTGTTCTCACACATCGGTGAGGGTAGTTAGCCTGGGAGAAGGCAGATGACGGGATGCTACATTCAGCTTACATGAAAGGGGAGGAGGATGTGAATGGAACATATTTGCTTGTTGCTCACTGAAGAGCTGCCAGGGAGGAGGGCAAAGGCAAAGAAGCTTCACAAGGACTACGTGAGCAGCAGCTACAGATCAAGATGGGGAAAGATTGATAAAGGGTAGGGAGGCACTAAGGGGAGGCAGAGTTTGCTGATTAGACCCTGGAGTTATTCATCATCTGGCTGAGTTTCTTCTTCCTCCTACATCTGGCTCACCAGCTGCTGCCTGGGAGCAGAGCTTTGCAGCACTAGAGAGGCAAGAGGCCTCCAGCAAGCACTTTAGCAGCTCCCACCACCTCCCCAGAGTATCCTGTGCCTCTATCAGTCTGCTTTCCAAACACCCAAACTCTTGTCAGCGCTGCAAGGTGCCCAGTGTCCTACTGCAGTCTCCACAGACCACTCCACTCTCTATTTTTTTTTATGGGGCCATCTGTGTGCAGACACTGTTCAGCACACTTGTCTGACCAAGCCCTGTACCTGATCATCACAATCTGTTCTGTTTTTCTTATTAAACTCTATCTTTAACTATTTTTCTTTGTGTTTGACCTCATCACTCTGTGTGTGAATGCGTGTCTATTTGCAATGATTCAAGCCAGGCTAGCTGGAGAGTAGGACAAGATTTCTGAACCAGCTACTGGAGACATTAGTTTTTGTGTAAGACACTAACAAACTTCAAGTCAAACTAGCTGGAGAGTAGCTCAAGAGGTTTAGTGGCTGGACACTGAAGGAACCATAAATTTGAGTCAGCTACCAGAGAGATCCATGGGTAAGATCTGCTATCAAGCCCTGAGACTGATCAGTCTGCGAGACAGAGCAGGATCAGGCCATTTGTATTGTTCATTCTTATATGTGTGTTGTTTGTGTATATGTAATGTCTGTACAAGAACTGTACTCCTGTCTGTTTACCTCTAAATGGTTGATCATGCCAGTGCATGGGAGACTGTATAGCAGAGAGGACACTGGGAGAGGGTTGAAGTTGGGAGCACTGGTACAGGAGGTTGCTGGTGCAGGCCGTTGCAGGGAATGGGTGTATGATGTAGCTTTGCAGGTGTCTTCTGCAGAAACAGGGCTGTGTACTCCTGTTTCTCATATTTCACAGCCCTGGCATCCCAGTGCAGAAGCATGAATGAGCAGCTCGCTCTGAGTTATGCTTCCAGCCAAAGACCTCTCAAGTGCTCTTCAAGTAACAAGTGTGTACCTTCAAAGCATGATTTCAAGAACACTGCCATCATTGTACTGAGTTCTGTGCTGTGTGTCTTGAAACAGTCATCTTTCACACACAGAGGCAGTACTGAGGTTAACAACCCCTGATACTGCCAGAGATTCCTTCTCCCTGAATTTTCTGAGCGGTGAAATGAATAGTGTCAACATGGCAGAAACATATGGAAAAAGTAGAAAATCAATCATTTTAAATGTTATAAAAAGTTCATCTGAACACTATATGGTTCAGTGAGATCAGGGGATAGCAAAATAAAGTAGTACAGATGGCAGTAGAAAAAGTGTCCTGAGAAAGGGTGAGAGCAGATGAATGAGAAAGGAGCAAAAGAGTCAGAAGAATGAGCTGAAGTCTGGGAGGAGAGGGCAAGGAGGAAGACTTCCACAGCATCTGTCCCTGTATATTGCTTTAGAAACCTTCCAGGTTGTTGTGAGACCTCTAGATGGATCAGGAGCCTTCTGCTGCATGCCGCAGAGGGTCTTGGTAGAGCATGGCACACACTGGTTCAGAGACCAAGGAGCCCATAGGTACTGAAGTACTTTTGGAGCAGGGGTCCCAAATTAGTTTCCCATGGAAACAGTCTAATTCTTCTGCATTAAAACCAGCCTGAGAACTCAGCCCCTTGCTCAGTAAATATAGACTGTCAGGGCTTCAAAACCAAGCTCCTGCTCTGAAACAGGTTGCTAATGTAGGCACAACCTAATGCTGTTTATTCTTTCCCTCTAACAATTGTGGGGTCACTGGGTCTGTCAACCTTAAACAATTGTCACATCAATTGAAAAAAAGGCCTGATAAATATAAGTGTGTAAGGACAAGAACCTGCATATATTTCTTCTGTCAGCAATGACTCACATCAGCACCTCGAATGGTGCCTGGGTAGCTACCATTGTGTCATACAAAGCAGAGGTATTCAGGAGACAGACTTTCTCAATGAGTTTCAAGCCTCCTTACCTTTATCATCTGAGGATGGCTTTATACATGTTTTATCAGCTCGGATATTAGTTTTTCTAGCTAAGTAAAAATAACTTGCAAACTCCAACAGGACAATTAAAAAGAAAAAGAGAAATCTATCCTGTTTAAATATATTTTCTTGCAGTCATTACTTGGACATTGATTTTTAGTGAGAGCTTCCAGAACAGAAGGTTTTGTCCTGCACGTGCTTAACTGCTATGACTTAGAAAAGAGCAAGTGTAACTGAGGTACAATATGAAATAATTCTCACAATTTCTTTTGTTTAAACCCAAGATTTATCTTATTAAATGTGGTATAAATGATTTATAGGATGTGATCTCTCAAAGTTTCATTGAAAGTGGTCATGCATTCAGAAAAAAATGAGGAGTTTGTTTCATATATGCTTATGTAATTTCTAGTAATTACAACTTAATAACTTAATAATATTAATGATAATAACAACTTAAATTTATATGACAATATTTAACATAAAACTATGTGATATTTCAAACACCATTAGACGGTCTTTAAAGAATTATCATTTTTTATTCTGGATGCTTGTAAATAAATTCTAACTTTGAACTATAACATTTACTGAAATAAATGGTCTGCTTTTCATGTTTAATGGAAACTTTTAAAACTTCTTTCCTTCAACTATACAAAAATCCTAACTTTTCATCCCTCAAAAGACAAATCCCCATCTTTCAGATACAATTAGAGCAATTTATAGGCTATACTCAGGGTATCTTATGCTTCAGTCATCCATTGTTTTTAAAATGCATGTTTGTACTTGGAAACTATTGTCTTTAACAAAGGAAAATAAAAATGTCAAATAAATAAATAAATAAATAAATAAATAAATAAACAAACCGATCAACCAGAAAAGCAAAAAATCCACAATTCAGGCTAAGGGTAACTTTAATTACACTTTCAAAAGGAGAAACAAAACCATATTTGAATTAGATGGCAAAAAGTTTCAATACAATCCCCAAAACATTGCTGGGTTCCCTAGGGCCATGATTTTGATTAGTGTCCTCTGTCAAATTGAGAGTTAGAGCTCTGCTCATGGAAATACCCTAGCTGTTTTGATTTTCATGTGCTCAAAGAAACAGGACTTCACAGGTCGTTAGGTACTTGGATGCAACCAGAGGAGGGCAACAAAGTTGGTGAAAGGGCTGGAAGGCATGTCCTATGAGGATTGGATAAGAACTCTGGGTTTGTCTAGTTTGGAGAAAAGAGGCTGAGGGGTGACCTCGTTGCTCTCTACAGCTTCCTGAGGAGGGGACTTGGAGAGGGAGGTGCTGATCTCTTCTCCCTGGCATCCAGTGACAAGATGCATGGGAATGGTTCAAAGCTGCACCAGTGGAGGTATAGACTGGACATTAGGAAGCACTTCTTTACCAAGGGTAAAAGTCAAATGCTGGAACAGGCTTCC
>VZTL01070347.1:896-22021 GCA_013400535.1 Scopus umbretta
TTTGTTTCTTATTTTACATCAAACCATGATGTTGCACAAACATGGTTAGAGGAATGCTATTTGTGGCCCAAGTGTGGGCTTGAGACACACTGCTTGTGTTTCTTTTTTCCAACGTCTCTGCAGTTTTCTGACGTTTTGAAGAATCGTATTTTTGAATCCTTTCATGTGTATCACAAGGTTCTTGGTTGCTAGTGAAATACAAGAGGAACTGATGGAAAGGCAGATATTGATGATAAAGGACTCAGAGACACTTGGAATGTTCTCTCAGCAGGAGGGTCCTGGGATAGCCACGCTTTCTAAATGCACCAGCGCAAGAGGGTTTAACAGGAGGAAGTGAAATTAGTCATCAAGCAAGAGCAATGAGTAGTGGATGTGTTTCATTTGGATTGTCAAGTTTCACAAGTGTTACTTAGGCTGGTGTTTTTTAGGATGGAGGTGTTTTGGGACCAGTCAGCTATGAGGTCCCTAAATAGAGAGTTTGAAGTGTTGGCAATACTGGAAATAACTTTCTCAGTTGTTGTAGCCTGCCTGATTTATTTGGTTGACTGAAGCTCGTCTGTTGTGAATCAGAAGGGGAGTTTGTATAGTGCTTGGTTCAGGTTCTATCCTCAGCCAGATTTTGAGAGAGTTTGGTAACTCTGAACTGATTAAGGGTAGTATTACTTCCCAAATAGGGAGTTAATGTTTTGTTAAGCACAGAGTTTAAAAGGGCTCTGATACTTCAAAGTCCTTTGCCTACTGGGTAGGCAATGTAAAGATTGCAAGTCAGAAGCCATTGCTTTAGAAGTTTATTATTCCCTGTGTCCCACAGAAGAAATGAAAACTGCACAAGAAAACAGACGGTAACTTCTTCAGTGAGGTTAAGAGTTCAGTATTTTTCAACTGTCCTTGTTTTTACTAGGTTCCCACTCTTTCTTTGCTTGTGCAGTGAGAAAAGGTAACAGGAAGTTTGATTTCACTGTGGAGGCTCAGCCTGGATGTTTCGGGGGAAGGTGTGTAGAACTGACAAGAGAAACCTTCTTTGTCCATGCCTTTCAGATCTGTGGATGTGAGAGAGAATTACATTTGTAATCAAGCTGTTTGAGTGCGCAAATGGGATGGTGAAAAGTACAATTTTCAACATTTAATTTCTGAAGTATGTGCCTGTGCACAGTCTCCACTTTCTTCTCTACTTGCCTGCATCCCAAGCAGATGTATAGATGTGTGTGGTGAGAGGATTTTTTGCCTCTGTCAGGTTTTACATCATGAAGGAAGAACACCTTGACCTTGATGGGTTGCCTCAGCGGAGTCCCACTTTGCTTGTGGCTCAGCTTAGTTTTAAGCTAATATTTGTATAGCCTGACATAGGGCATCTGGCTGAGCATGGAATACATCCTATCACCCACGTACTGCGTATGACTCTTTTTAATGAGCCAGCTACTCTTAAGTGACTAGAGCCACCACACAGACACCACTAAGAAGAGTAAGTCTTGCAGAGAGCAAATGGTCTGGGGTCACAGAGAGCCTGTAGCTTTGTTTGCAGTAAAACTGAGCATTAACTTTTTTTTCAGAAAAGGCTGGCAGGCAGGAAAGAAGTGCACACTCGTTACATGTTACTTCATTGTGTGTTAAGCTGATGATTAAATAGAATTGAGTAACATTTGTCAATAAATGAGAACAAAACTTTTGTGCAAGGAAATAAAATTAAGAAAATTTCATCAATGAAACCACTGGAAAAATAGCATGAGATGTACATGATTATTTTTAGGTTTGGGGTTTTTTTTTAGATTCTTCTTAATCTGTGTGAATTTTTTGAAAGTATGTGTACTACTTGAAATCTCTTGCAAGCATTATTCAGTCTGCCATGTTCTCCTTCCCTTCCCCTCTCCTTTCCTTTTCCATATATTTCATTTTTTTAAATGTAAAAGTATCTTGATATCTTGATACGAGGGGTTGTAAGTTAAAAACCTACTTTAACAATTCCTGAATTTATTAAATATTGCCTTTTTCTCACACATAGACCTCTCATTGACTTACCCCTTATACCAACCGTGGTCTCCAAAGAGGCAGCTGGTGGAAACCTTGCAGTAAAAAGTACAAAAAGTGTGTGCTATAGGACAAAGCAAGTATGCCAGCTATTCCTGTTTTGACTGATTGAAAAAAAAAAAACCAACAACCCAACCCTGGAGAGCCAACAACACATGAACTTACTGACCTTTGCGCCGCAATAGCTTCTGTAACTACTGAATAGCGGGGATGGGCTGAGGGCTCAGGATGAGAATTTGGGGGCTGGCCTAGGTGGTGAGATAAGGTGACATATAAGGTGGCAGCAGTGGATTTGGGAACACTACGGAGTACATTCCCCGGAGCGCAGCTCAGCAAGTTTGGATCCTGGAATCATGAGCGGGTGCCCCTTCGCAGGGAACAATTACCTGTGAGTCCCTCATCCCTGTGTTTTGTTTTGTAATGTCAGTTCAAATGATATAATGTTAATGTAAAATATGAAAGGTCAGAGGGGAATTCATGATTATCAACAAATAGCTGCAGCTATTTTTAAAGGAAAAGTGATTGTACAAGGACTTGTCAAAGCACTGCTTATTTGATGAGCTAGATGTAAAGCCACCAGCTGTTACTGTGACGAGGTATTTCAGGTGTACTGTTTTTCACAAAAGCCTGCTTTAGTGGTTCAGTTTCTCAAAACAAAGCATTGTTTGAATTGTAGATGCATCTGTTCATAAAAAGGCAGGTATGTTTATAGTTCTTTAATTAAATAGTTAATATATTTACTTAATTTTCTTCTTAGATATAATTTTAACAAGCTATCTTTAGAAGATGAAAAAGATGACAAATCACAAGAAGGGATAAATAAAGCCAGCAAAGGTGGACTTGTCTATGGAGACTACCTACAAGTAAGTTTAAGGATTTCACATTTATTGCCCTGGTCACTCTTTAAGACTTAAGCTAGGACCTGTGATTGATGCTTCTCCCAGCAGTCGGCCAAAGACGGGTCTCCAAGTGCCCTTCATCTGCCTCAGCCTTTCACATGTAGTCACAGGCACAGGTGCCTGTCTCAACTGGCGTGGGGCAGGTGGACTGTGGGATGGCTTCTCAAACTGCAGGGAAGCTGGATATTTTGGGGGTTTTGGTGAGGAATTATTTATATTGATAAACCTAAACTATAAAGTGGTGCACCGCAAAAGGCTTTCTTTGGTCTGACATTCACCACTTGGCAATTTTTCCACATCAGCAGGCTGTGTGCAACTTCCCCGAACTATTGCATGAAAGCCCAGAATATTTGGCTGGAAAAATATATTGCAGAAATCTAGGGGGTGGGATGATGACTAGGGTGGGACACACAAAAAAAACCAAACCAAACAATAAACCACAACAACTAGAAGTAATTAAGAAATAAGCAAAAATACAATGCCATCAGTAACAAAAGAATCCAGTTTGGTTTTTTTTTTTGGTGACAGCATGAGCTGAAGTGAGTGGAATTACTCTGCGCTTGTGAACAGAAGACTGATTTGTTGACATACTATATGGAATCTTGCAAAGATTTCTTTAAAACAACAATGATTAGATTGTAAATTTGACTCAGTAAAAAAAACTAGTAATGCCAGAACTGAAATAACTAGTACAGCCTCAAATCAGAGCTCTTGTGCAGATATTACTGCATGAGTACACAGAGTTTTACTGTACGAGCTCTGTTTTCATGGAACACGACAGTATAGATGTAAGATCTGGAAAACATGCTGGATATTTTGTTTTCTCTTTTTTCATAGTTAAAAATACCATTAAAGTGATTTTCCAAATTTTATTACTTAAGATATGTAAACATTCCGTTTTAGGCAAGATTTTTTCTTTTCAATTAAAAAGGAAAAGTGACACCTGAGACCATTTAGTCTAACTTCTGATACAGCCTGGAATATGAGGTCTACATTTTCTTTTTTTTTTTTTTTTAAATATTTTCCTTAAATATTAGCTCTACACAGTAGGACAACCATTGCTAAGGGCAGAATTGAGAGCTTTACAGAACAGTCTTATGTTTATTTTTAAGCTGAACAAAATACTGAATGCTCAAGAACTTCAGAGTGAGAAGAAGGGAAACAAAATCCATGACGAGCATCTTTTCATCGTGACGCATCAAGGTAAGTGGCTGGGAGGAGTTCAGTGGTGGCTGACCGGCATTTTTGCCACAGGCAGTTATTCAGTGCTGAAACATGCAATACACAACTTGTTTTCATTTTAGACATGATCACTACAATTGCTCTGTCTCTTATCTGCACTTATATTTGTATATATCTCTATATCATCTGTAAGGCTGTAATCAGCTCTGTGCTGACTATGAAGCCATAAGTATAACCTTTGGATTTGGTAAACCAAGATTTGATGGTTCTGTTTCTAGGGAAATTAAGGTGGTGCAATTAATTCCCTGAGTAATAGGCTGCTATGCAGTTTATTGTAGGCAAACTTTGTGTGTTGGCTTGTACCTTCTCTGAAACTTCAATCCAACTTTAACCATCTAGAGGCTGTCTAGAAGCCAGCATGCTGGTTAGGTGCTCCCTAACTGCTAATATCCATGTGTTTTGCAGGCACCGGCCTGATGATATTTTCCTGTTATTGACAGGAAACCTGCAGATGACATAAAGGTTGTAAGAAGCTCTGGGATTAGCTTTTATTGGAGTATCAGATCTAGATGTTCTCTTTCCCCCTTATTTGATGTACAGGATGTTCATTACAAATCTGATGTGTAAAGCATATATTACAAAAATCTGTTAACATTCTCGATACTAGATTATTTCATGTAACAGTTTAGGTAAAGGACAGCATACTGTAACAGGTAATTCGTCTGAGTATCAGCATCTTTTTATACACCAGCAATGTAATTTTGAATTTGAATTAAATTTGAATGAAAATGAAAAAAATGAAACCAAATTTCAAATCAGAATGTAAGAGTTTTACTTCTTCAGTGCTATGAAGAAAAAACAAAGTAACGTTGAGGTTGATGCTAACAATGCCTTTCTTGTTGTAGCTTATGAACTTTGGTTTAAGCAGATTCTGTGGGAAATGGATTCTGTGCGGGCGATCTTTCAAAATGGCCATGTAAGTTAAAAGCAAATATTAATTTGGGGAAAATGCAGCCCTCTCTTTCTCTTGCTTCCTGCCTTCCAGCCTGATATATTTGGTTTTTCTAAAGTAACATGTGCTCTTCTTTAAAAACAGCATAAAATGAAGCCAAATGAAATTTGGCTGAGTGGTTTTTATATCCTGATAGTACAGACATTTGATTGACAAACTTATTTCCTCCTGAAGGGCGCCTTTTGGGTAGATCACTCTCCAAGACCAATTTCATTGGCCAAAATGATCTCATACTTTCCTGCTAGTACTGGATAACTGCAGAAACTTAACTTGGGAATATTTTACTGCAGAAAAAGCGTGCTCAGAGGCAAAACTGAAAGCCAGAGCACTCGCAGGTATTTTTATGTTTAAAAGTCACTTCCGCCTTTGTTCAATTTTTTGAGGTCTGCATACTGTATCCTTCCATCCGATATCTGCTATAGGAAAGGAAAACTCTTTTTTGTAGTTGTGCGTTATTAAATCCAACAGAAAAGCAATAATCAAAATCGCAGTGTACAATTATATGAGAATTTCTGAAAATGATAAATATAACAGGAATATTTTGAACATCTCTAAACATTCATTCAAAGCTAAACACACCTAAACAAAGGAAAACTCGTGACCTGATATTACATCCAGAGAAAAATGCTGACTGCATGTAATTTGAGAGATACCTTGAGTAACATCATGAGCATATGTGTACACAGAAAATTTGAAACTAGACCAGACTGAAAGAAGGAATCCTTTTATCATAATGCCCCATGAAAATGTTCTCTGTTGCTCTCCACAGTCACAATTTTGTTGGCTTTTTAAGTTGAACAAGGTATCAAATTATAACTGATCAAAATCAGTTCCTAAGCAGAATAATTTTTCATTATTTATTTTTGTGAAAAATGAAACTTCGCTTATAATCGGAATTTGAAATGTCAGTGTTAAGGTTAAGTACACAGCCTGGCAACAGAAGAAATGGTTATCATCTTTAATTTTTGTGGTTTGATATTTTCTGGTTGCATGCCCAGGTTTTAGAAGGAAGTCTAATCCCATTGGAACTAACAGGAATTTTAGCAGACTGCTCTGCAAGCAAAGTGTTCAACTTAGCCAGAAGAGAACTTCTGTTATTTCCATTTAATATTTTCCATTTCCCACCAGACACAGTCTTCACTGTTGCTAATGCACATCTCTGATGAACATCTTTTTAGATGTGCTCTCCTGATGTACCTCTCAGATTATTCTGCTTCTCAACTTTTAAATACTTTCCACACCTGCCTTATGACTTGTTTCTTCACAATAATAGAAAGGATTATAGAAGTGATTATAATAGAAAGCATAATATAATTATTACATTATAGCATATATTATTAAAACTGTATTGTTTATTATAATTGGAAATGATCGTGATATAAATTATTTTGGTCTCAAATTTAATTTCTTGTGGTGACTTCTAGTTCTGTCAAAAATGTAGAAAAGAAGAAAAAAAATCCTATATATTTAGCCTAGTTGCAATGTAGCATCAGTCAGAGAAAAACAGATTTCAATCTTTGAAAATTATAGTTTCAGTTAAGAACAGAGCGCGCTATTCAATATGGGATTCTGCTGCTATGGATTTATGGAAAGGACTTGGGAACTATAGTGACATACAACAGCGAAAAGACCTGACATAAATAGGTAGGATATAAAGAGAACACCATTCTGTCTAGTTATGTTCTTTATTTTTTTCTACAGGTAAGGGATGAGAGGAACATGCTCAAAGTTATCACTCGAATGAACAGAATTTCAATGATTCTGAAGCTACTTGTGGAACAGTTCTCAGTTTTGGAAACTATGACTGCATTGGACTTCTTTGATTTCAGGTGAATACTTACTATTCCTCCACAGTAATCCAAGAGCTGACAATTCCCATCCTTAGACCTGATTGTGAATTTTGCATATGCCCTGGCAGCTCCTAGTACATGCTTCACTCAGCACGGTGAGAGCATACCTTCGCGAGGCGGCCGTGGCATTAGAGTGCAAGGGTCAGTTAAGAAGTTGAGCATGAGCGCGAGTTCAGCACGCTCGGCAAAGACGTACCAGTTAATTGTTGATGTTTATTTGCGGTGCTGCTGAACAGTTTCAGAGTAAAAATGTATAACAATAGAAACAATAGAAGTTGCTCACGGTTCGGTTAACAATTTACTTAAAACTTACCACCGCACAGTTGCAGCAGTATTCTATGGCAAATCATAGGTGGGCTTGGGTGAGAGAAAGGCACTCTCTGTAGATTATCAAACAGATATTTCGGCTGCCTTGGTTTGCATAGTGTTTCCTTGCTTCATGTTTTCAGTGGGTCTGCAGTCTCTTTCCTCACTTCAGCTAGGGCCCTCCGCTACACTACCACGTGCGACAGCTTCATCCACTGTCTGCCTTCCTGTTCTTGTTCTGCCTGTGCCACCGACCCGCCTGACTCGCGACCTCAGTGCCGTCCAGCATCCCATCCACTTCTGCATTGTTTTAGTACCCTTTTCTTTCTGTCTTTTGATGTTCCCTAACTAAAAAGCACACGAAACTACAATTTTGCTTCTCTTGGAAGTTTGAAACATCTGTGCTGTCTAGCATTACACTACAGCAGGGGAAATCCATGGGCTAATCATCTGTTTTGATGCATTCTTGCTTCTGCTTTTCAACAACATACTGTCATTTGATAAGCAAACATGAGATCAAATCAGTGATCTGTTTCTGCCAAATCTTATATTTGCAATTCAAAGTGCATTACAATTATCTAGCAATGTGGGATTTCGGATTACTTTTATTAACCACTTTTTTCAGCATGGTCACGCAATTTAATTCTGAAAGAATCCCATTAATGAATCCCTCAAATGAAACCCACTAAATGCTTTTCTGGACATATTGCTATATATACACAATAGAATTTATTGTGTATAACAGGCCTATTTAAAACACATTCATTTGCCCTTTAATGATGTGGAAATATTTGTAATAGCTATTTGGGGTGAAGCTGCTTATTCTGTCTGGAAAGGAAATGATCTTGACTAACATTTCTTCCTGTACATCACACACACAAAGCTGCCATTTTAAAACACAGTACAAACATAAGTGTGCACATATATGTGTATGCAAAAACAGTATATAGCTAGAAAGTCAGAATATGTTTTACATACATTGTAATTGCATTAAAATAACTTGGGTTTTTTTTCCCTTTCTTAATTGCAATCACATAAAAAATGCTCAGATATCTATTTGATATTCTTCAAATGTGAAATAGGTATTTTTTTATTTTGTTGAGAACCAGAGAACCCCATCATTGTAAAATAATATCCTGTATTTTTGTGGCATCTTTTCTTCTGTTCCCAAAGATACTACCTCAGCCCAGCCTCAGGTTTTCAGAGCCTGCAGTTTCGCTTGCTAGAGAACAAAATTGGTGTTCCCCAAAGCCTGAGAGTCCCCTACAACAGAAGGCATTATCGTGACAACTTCAAGGGACAGGATTATGAACTATTGCTTAAATCGGAGCAAGAACCAACTCTACTGCAACTTGTGGAGGTAACTGTCTGAGACCTTGCTTTGTTTTCCCTCATTAGCCAAGAATGCCCTTCATTGGTGTCAGTGACCAAGTCCTCTTCTGTGAGAGAAGGAAGCATGCTGGCACTTTCCCAGTCAGTCGTGTTTTGGGTCGTTACCAAATTTTGTATGAAAGAGTTAGTCACTAGTAAACCAATTGATTTTTCAATGCATTTCCTCTTGTCTGAAAAGCCTGACTGTTAAACTAGTAAATTGCATTGTGGAAGCATGAGCTAAGAATATAAATGTACTGCTCTGTCATGCACATTTTATTTTCATGACCATAAACCCTTTTTAGAAGAACACTTTAAAAGTATTTCCACTGTTAGTGATGGCTATTAGAGAGGTTAAAAAAAAAAAAAAAAAGGAAAAATGACAATCCAAAATGGAAAGGAGATGATGTTTAACAA
Organism: Scopus umbretta; assembly: GCA_013400535.1. Classification (NCBI taxonomy): domain Eukaryota; kingdom Metazoa; phylum Chordata; class Aves; order Pelecaniformes; family Scopidae; genus Scopus; species Scopus umbretta. The sequence continues at coordinate 9,959 of VZTL01070347.1, forward strand.
ATGTTTCATTATCACTTACCTTGATTTAATGACTTTGTCTCAAAGTTATGAATGACTCTCAGTAATTTCTCTAACTCCCTTGTTTATTTTCATATGCAAAATTAACATAGTTTCTAAAAGAATAATGCAGTACAAAACTCAATAAAAGCATCCACTCTTATTAGCCCTATCCATTTGTCTAATGACACCTGATACAGAATATATAAGAAATTTCCCTAGCTTTTCTTCATTTCTTAAGATTTCATGCTCTTGTATCTTCCAGATGAGGAGTGATCTGAGAAGGAGTTTGACCATAAAGACTCTTAATTTTTTCCCCTCCTAATTTCACTCCCATTATTAAAAGGAAATCAAAGAGAATGCTTTGCTAACTGCCAAGTAAATTTGTGTCTTGTACTATCACGTATTTTGGTGTAAGCTAATGACACACTGCCTGATCAGCATTCAGCCTGTCTGACATGATAAAAATTGATTGTACAAGTAGATGGTTCTGTGCCTTTCTTTGGAGATTTACCTTTACAATTATCCTATATATGTGGAATCGGATTGTTTTCCTGTACCTATAAGGGCATTGGTTTTAAAGATACTCTTAGAATGAGACAGCTTTTGTCTTCCAGCACTGGTCATTTAATTTGGAACCTGGGGGTGTGTTTGCACAGCACCGTTATGCAGGTATAAATCTTCTAGGTGATCACACACTTACTCCAGCAATAAGCATCTCTACGGGATATTAAACCAGGACAAATGTAGCAGTATAATTTATGTTGCTACAACTTGTAATTCTAGGATAATGTGCTTGCATTATTAATGCTTGTAATTATTATTATTAATATTATTACTAAAGGCATGGCTGGAAAGAACTCCAGGACTCAATGCAGAAGGATTTGATTTCTGGGGACAATTCGAAGTGAATGTTTTAAAAGGTCTAGAAGAGGAATTTGCCTTGTTGCAGGTACATAATGTACTCTTGATCTAGCTATAAGCTACAGCAGCTGGCAAAATGACATCCTGACATAAATCTGATTTTTGGCCCAATCACAGTTTCTTATTCACTTCACTTAATCTTCAGCAGCTTCTGTCTGCAAGAAGCAGAAAAAAATTGCAAACTTTTCCAGGAAATCTGAATGAGTTTGTAATTTGATGTCTAAGATGGTTTAAAACATGTGATACATGGATGATTTTGATTGCAAAAGGAAAGGGATAGTGTCAATGGAAATGTTGAAATTGATTTTACTGAAATCAGAATGTCACTTTTAGTTAGTACTTGTGTCTACAGTTCAGAGTAAAAGTCCACAAAGTTTGGGCCCATGAGCTGTGAGTATGGAGTGTCACTATAAACAGCCCATTTCTATTTAACAGTATGTCACAATTTGCTGCTTTGTGATCATTTGACTTACACTGGCAAATAAGCACAAGAAAATCCCCAAATATTGTAAGACCTGTAGCCTTAAGTACATTTTTAATGGAAAAAAACCCACTATAACGTAAGAACTAATGAATTTCCTGAGAATATCTGTTTACAACTTTCTAACTTATCTAAACTTTTTATTATTTACAACCTCCTTACCCATAGCTGTGCAAGGAAGTCTTCTTTTTGCCTTGGGAAAAAAAAAATTAAAAAAAAATCAGACTTCAAACAAATGAAGATTAAGTGTTTTAAGGACTCTAGACCTAAACAAAAGTGATAAGCTGCCAGTTTGTTTGAACATTCATTCATCTGAATTATGTTGACAGCTATTTAATTGTACATTTTGTGGTAATTGTGTTTTTTAAAGGACAGTGACTCAGTGACTCATCTACTTTGTTTGAAAATACAGCTCTTGCATTTAAGATGTAAACTTAGAAAGTATTTATGATGGAAATAGAAGTTATATCATGGGTCATTCAAGTGCTTAATTTTTCCCATTAAATTCTAAAACCTGTTTTTGTTTTAAATGTCAAAGGCCAAGCCAGAATCAGAAGAAAAAGATGATGACTTATCTGAATTCCAAAAACAGAAAGATGTATTGCTTTCGTTATTTGATGAAAAACGCCATGAACACCTGCTTAGTAAAGGTAGATTGTATTAACATATACTTTTTATTTTTTTTATACATGATACATATAATCACATAATAGCATTAAATTTGCAGAAGAATAGGTAACAAACTAAGGACACTTGTGTTTTGCAGGAGAAAGACGACTGTCTTATAAAGCACTGAAGGGTGCCTTAATGATCTGCTTCTACAGGTAACGTTAGAAGATACATCTATAATGTTTACTGGCAGGAGGAGAAGTGAAGGTTAAGGACAGCAGCACAAGTTTATTTAGGTTGGAACAGGCCTTGGAAAGTAATTAGTCCAAGTCTCCGTGAAAACCCAGATCAGTCAGATGCAACTTGAAGGTCAGATCGGGCTGCTCATGGCTGTGTCCAGTTGAGTTCTGAATATCTTCAAGGACGGAGATTACACAACTTCTCCGAGCAGCCGGGGCATATCTGACCAGATGCTGCTTCTCAGATTGGAACTAGCAAATGCCTTGTTCAAACTGTTCTACAAAGTGTCCCAGAAAGACCTAGAGTATTTTTCCAAGTATGAGGGAAAAGGCACAAATCGAGACTTACGTGGCAGAAGCATCTGTTAATACCAATTTAGGAGAAATATACATTGTCACTGTTATGCATTGGTGAAGCGATGCTTCAAAAAATACAGCGTCTCAGAAGAGGTCTCACTGTCTTCTCTTTCGTTTCCCAAGGGAGGAGCCTCGTTTTCAGGTTCCCTTTCAGCTTCTGACCTCCCTTATGGATATCGATGTGCTCATGACCAAATGGAGATGTGAGTTTTTTGACTGTAACACTCCCTCTTTTAGATGCAAGTAAACTGTTTTGTTTCGCCCTCTTTTAGACGAGTTATACCCAGAGTTTTAGAATTGAGCTTCTGAGTTCATCCTTTTGGAATGACTTTTTTTTGTTTGTACTTCAGCTAAGAGGAAAGATGAACAGCTGCTTCTGTGATTATTAGATACATAGGTATAGCTATCGCACTTCTATGACATGCTTTCAATTAGGTGAACAATTTTATTTAAGGGACAGGTATATATTTTCCAATGTCTGTCAAAATGTCATCATGACAACTCTTCATATACAAACATTCTTTCTGCTCCTTCCCTATACTGACATCCATAAATGAATGTATTAATTCTGTAGTAACAGAGCATAATAATGGATAATTAGTGTATTCATTCTGTATTAACAATAATTTTTTATTAGTTGACTGTGACTGAAGAGTGGCATAATTAACTCCTGCATTGCTGAAGACCTAGTGGTTCTGCATGTTTGTAAAGACCTCTGTATGGTCTTTACAATTTCACTGACGCAGCTTGATGTGACCCTTTGGTTACATCTTAACACTGAACATATGCCATGTCCTTCTTCTGTATTACTTAGATAACCACGTCTGCATGGTGCACAGAATGATCGGCAGCAAGGCTGGCACTGGAGGCTCATCAGGCTACCAGTATTTGCGCTCCACAGTGAGGTAAGAATAATGCCTTTCCCCTCTTACCTGCTATAAGGCAGTTTGTAGACGCGGTACTGCCAGGAGACAGATTTCAGGTGGTTCACTGGAGGCCAAAGGGCTGCTGTTTCTTTTCTGGGACTCTAGTATTTCCTTCTGGCTCTTGAAAATTTACTTATCAGATTGACACATATAAATTCCAAGACTTTTGGGGCAAAAAGAACTTCTTTTGATCACTCATGCAAAGTGCCATTTATAATTCTCAGTCAAGGGATCTAGGTGTTACTGTAATAGCAATAATATTAATCCTGCATTGTTTAGTTTGTGTGCAAGCTAGCCCAAGTTAATGAGGTGATACAGACTGGATGTGAGTCCTGTCTACTGTGCAACTGATAACAGTTTCTTTATTCCTTAGCATGACCTCTAATTTGGATAACCTAAGGTACTTCCATTTGGGATTGAATATACTTTTAAAAATGGTAGTAATTAATACTCTCAAGCTGTGCAAGCAACAATCAGAAACATGTTTCCTTCTGGGTAAAACACTTTTTACACCAGATTTTGAGGATTCAGCGTGTTAGACAATTCAAGCTTTATAGCTGCAACTATGTCCTGACAGTCTTGAACCACGTTATGTCAAGAACTACAAGGATGTTTAAAATGTCTTCTTCTAAGGGGACCTTCTTTGAAAACAAACCTCAAAGAGAAACTGTACATAGCTAGCAGCTGCCACATATGGCTGTGGCGACGATTACCATCCACAACCATTGTAACAGAGGGTGGAATAGAAAGCAGATTGTTAGATTGAATTCCAAGATTAAAGGTTCACTGTCTTTTTCAGCAAGCCTTCTCAGTCTTCCTTAATTTCAGGTTAATGTTCTTGCTAGATAGATTCTACTTTATACTCACCACAAGAGTGGAGGTCTGGAGATTGCAGCCTGCATACTCTGCATTTTCAGACTAAAGCTGTGACTATAGCAACCATATTTTCTTTTTAAGTCTAATCTGCTATGCCCTAGAAACAGTTGGGTTTGGATTCTTACTCTGGAATATTAAGGAGGAGAGTTAGTGCAGAAACCTTATTAAATAAATAAAAGCGATGGAATTATTCCTGAGGATTTTGAAATTGTGGCCGCCTATGCTGATATAGCAGTATTAATTGTTCCCTGACTGTCTCTTTCAGTGACAGATACAAGGTGTTTGTGGATTTGTTCAATCTGTCAACATTTCTAGTGCCAAGACACTGGATACCGAAGATGAACCCAACCATTCATAAATTCCTTTATACGGCAGAATACTGCGACAGCTCCTATTTTAGCAGCGACGACTCTGACTAGCCTGCCTTTCTAGACTGGTTGCTGTATAGCACTTCAGGACTTTCACCTCGAGCGGTGCTATCACTCAAATGTAACAGCTATTCTCACGCACTGTGGGTGTGTAAATATGTATTTATGTATGACAATTATGTGAATAGTATGATTGATTTATGGAGGAAACTTAAGTCATTTGTAGAAAAAATAATCTGTACCGAGTTAGTCTATATCAAGACTAAAATGATACCCCCATTCAACTCAATGACCCATTTTAACTCTTTGTTGGCTTCTTAAAACCTACACCTACAGAGAGGGAGCAAATGATACAGAATTATCATGATCATGTCTTATTTGTACATATTTTTTGTATTTGTTTTTTTTGCTAATGGCTGTTAGTAATTTGCTTTTTCTAGATGAGGATGTAATTAGTCTCATCACCTTCGGGAGAACATTCCTGAGCTCTAGGTGGTATTTCAAAAGGAATTTTGGGTTAAGCGTTTCAAAATCTAGATTTAAAATATCTATAGATAGCTAAGCCTTTTGAACTTTTACATACATCAGGAATAACACTGCTATCTATGCGTCGTTACATGTGAATGTAAATCCCTTCAGTAGAAATACTTACTGTTAAGAATAGTTGATACAAATAAGTACTTACTTTGCACTTCAAATAAAGCTCTTCTTTTCTTAAGACTTCTTCTAAAGCAAGCATAAAGTTCAAACAACATCATGACAGGCATTTAAAGTGTTTTTTAATTCAAAATATCAATGAAACGAGGATAAAGTTGTTATATAATAAAAGCAAGGCAAATTTGGCCACAGAATATTGCTAAAGCTGCATTGTCTTCTCATTAGATGGACTCTCGTTCTTTTTAAATGCTTCCCTTGGAAATGCACATACACTGTGGGCCTTAACTACTGCTGCATTGCTCTCTATCTTAGCGCTTTAGGTACTTATGCCTGGTAGCGCCACCTCAAAAACATCAGTGAAACGTCTGTGTTAGATACTACCATAGCAACATTACTCTTATCAATGCCAGTTAGGAGCTTTGGCTGTTGTTGTCCAGTTACAGAAGTGTGCTATTTGTTGTTTGTAAACCGCTAAGGGAAGGCTGTACTACAGAAGACGGTAAGACCATCCCCTTTTGTTAATCTGAAGTTTTGAGCCAGTAAATTCAGTAAGTGGCAGAATCTGAAATAGTGAAACATAGCACTTGGTCTTCCTTTCATTTAAAATATTAACACTTAGAAGGACTAAAATGACGATACTTACAATAGACAATTATGATTGCATTTCTCATAAAAAAGTAACAATACACTGATCTATTAACACGGTACAGTAATTGAGTGCAAAAATTAAAGAACTGCTTCAATACTTTTCACAGTAGTGCTTCATCAAAGATTACAGGTAAAGCATCCCAGATCAAAGATTCAGAGCAGTTTAGAATGACATGTTTGGCTGTGAATTCTAGTTACATTTGCCTACAAGTACAGTTTTACAGGTCTGCAAAGCTGGAGCTATCCTTTGATTCCCAGCAAGTCCCACCTATGAATTCAGTTAATGTAGAGAAATTTTACATCCACTCTATTTGGAATATTTGGTAATTGCTGACTTTCTAAAGGTGGCAAATATATATTAATAACCCCCACCCTCACAAGTTTTTCTATAATAAGTAACTTTTTAATTTCTGCTTTGCAACTGGCTTCACTGTTAGTTGTTAAGTAGAGGAGAGAGAAGGCGTGGAACTGACACAGTGCTCGGAGCACGGAAAGGCTGATTTGCAAATGCATACATCCTGCCATGACACAGGATGTTAAACCACTAGAACTGCCTTCGTTTGTCTAAAAACAGTCACTTCTTACTTTCCTATCCATCTAACAAATTAATCCAGAATCCAAAAGCCACTCCCTGCTCTGACAAGCTCTGAAGTTATATTTACCCAACAAAACTCTGAAGACTGAAATTGAAAGACTGCAGCACTTCAGAGACAGTGGGTGCACAGGAAACAACTTTGACTCTCTATTTCCCTCTTCTATTATCCTAGCTGTAGACAAAAAGCAGGATTTCACAAAAAGGAGGAAGACAAAGTCTGTGTGTCTGTCAGAGGTGCTAGAAAAGCCAAGACAGGTATCAAAGCAAAACAAAGAGAATGTTTTCTTCCAACTGCCCTTCCTCCCCGCCCAATAATAGCAGACCTAATTGTGGTGGTTCTTACATTTGAAACATTTTGATTGTATTCTGTCATATTATTGATTATTTGATCCAAATTCCTTATCATTTATCATCACTTCTTTCCTCGTAAGATTTTTTTAGAGTAATATTCAACAACTGGATAGAGTTCACATTCATAGCTTCAGTCCATCTTTGTAACTTCTTTTTGAGTACTCTGCAGGTGATTCCAAGTCTTCTTACTCCACGAGACATTTGATACGCAACACACATTCCAAATAAAAACACTTTTAAAAACTCCAGCTAACCCATTCCTCTACTGCCTCAAAGCAGAAATTGCCCTTACAGTGATTTCTTATTTTAGAAAATGTTGCTTTGAAGCAAATCTTCACATGAAGAGTGTGCCAAACTGTTACCCAAACAATAATTGTGATCTTTGGCCAGTATGTGTCAAACAAATACTGATGAAACTGTATCTGCTATACCTACAAATGAAACAAAACCATTTTTTAATAAATACTGGAAGTTGAGACTTGCTAGAAATAAGTTCCTAGAATTCACATTCATATAATGCCCTCTCTCTTCCATGCGATGACAGTAGGTGAACTGCTGGGGTTGGGAGGGGCAGGGAATCAGCTGCAACCCTTTCATTTCTTCGTTGCCTGACACTATTTATAGCTGTGCTCTGCACTCCTCCCTCCTCTGTTTCCATGTTTGATACTTTAGATGCTTTTTGAGGATTCAGCATTGGTCCAGTCTGGGCACTGAAAAGCAACCTAAGCCTTGATATCCTCTTCCCTTTTAATCATATTCATTGGCAATGGGTAGACAATATGAAGCTATGTAGCTTTGAAAGCTCACCAAGAGACTAGAAGTCATAAATTCTATTATTACAAGACACATTTTTGAACACTCATACACACACAAACACGGAGCAAACCAGGCTTTTGTTCACGCTCAGTTCTCTTTGCATTGTTGTACTCCTTCCAGCGCTATAAGCAAATTCTGACTACAGCGTGTAAAGGTATCCAAGGGTGATGGCTCTCATACCCTAAAAAGTGGCGTTAGAGCACCTCTAAATCAGAAGACAACTTCTGTTGGGGAAACAGAGCAACAACTGGCCTTTGCAGGATTGTTCTTGTGTGACGCGCTACAGAAAATGTAAGAGATCCTGCTTTTTGAGAGAATGGATTTTGAAAATAACACAGCTGTTCTTCCTGATCACTTCTACAATTGACTTGCTTTAATTATCAGTACTTCTAGATTTCTCTTTCCAAGTAGTTTGTTTATACAACAATAAGACCAAACGTTTCAGCAACATGGAAAGCTATATTTGGATACAGTCTCCTGATCTTTACTGAGGGCAGGCAAACTGAATATTATCTATTCTTATTTGCAGATGATTTATGTCACCTAACACTTTTTACAATGCCTGTGAGAGCTACTGTGAAACATACACAGAAGGGAAAGCCAACAAGAGACCTACAGTGTTAATCTAACAGAGAAAAATTCAATGGACACACAAGACTTACTATCTAGAAGTCCAGTTCGAGCAACTTGGCTCAGCAATCTTTGCTGGTAAACAGGAGCTTCACCCGCCTTACCTCCATATCCAGCAACTCTGAAGAAACCGGGTATTTAACACTACAAACCCCCCTCAAACACCAAGAAAAACCTCATGCAAATGGTAAGAGGGCGGGAGATGGTACTAGCAATGAAAGTATATACCTCTACCCCACAATAAAAGCCACAAGCAGGGTACACAATTCCCATGCACAGGCAGGTCCACGCTCTGTATTTGTTTGAGGATTCCATTATATCACTTTCCTTACGTAGAGAAACATATGCCAACATGTAGCCTTTACCACTTTAATTATTTTGTCAGACTTACCACAGACATTGCCTCCTATCTTAACACGAACATAGCCATCTATTCCCCACGTAGACCCCCAAGAGTTCTGTACAATCCAGTAAGGGATACTACCTGGAAGAGATATTTTTGTAAACAAAAGACAACATGAGATACAGGAAGCATTAAAAAACCTTCTAACACTCTACAGAGTTAATTAACATTTTAATATCTCATAGTTTATGATGGTTTGACAATATAGTACAGTGAAACCTACTGCTGTTCACGTAGAGGATAGAGCTAATAGTCCAGTGCTGAACAGGCTGGATCTACCCTCTGCTAGCACAAAGACACATAGAGCCGTGTTTGTGACCTTGCAAGGACATGAAGTCCCACAGAATGGAAGGAGCACAGACAAGAATAGTCTTTCTCCTGGGATCAGACTGCGCTTCCAGAACTGATGTGACACCAAACCAAACAGCTCTCAACAGAACATCCAGTTCTGGATTTTAATCACCTGCCCCACAGAAGGCAAGTTGCAAATAAGAGAAAAACCACAAAACCTACTGGGTTGAAGTTCAGTTGATGGAAACGCACCTGTTCTGTCAAAACCAGTGATTAGAACAGCATGATTTGCTCTTCCACTGGAGCAGTGATACTGTATGATCCCACCAAGATAATCCTGCCAGCTAACCGCATCTACTGTTACTGCCAAAGGGCCCCAGTTAACAAGCATCCTCATCATTTCTTCTTCCTGACCGCTGTGAAAGAAGTGAGTGATAATGCCGAGTGACTTAAATTAGCACACTAAAGCAATCTGAGAGGTGGTAAACTACTTGCTAACTACAATTTAAAAATCAAGTAATTCAGCTGATTCCTATAAGTTCTACACACCACGTAACATACATCAATAAATACGTATTTCATACACTACAACACAGTAGTACAAATATAGGGCATACAGACAGTGGGAAAGGTGCAGATCCAAAGATATGATGCTATTAAAAAGAAGCAGGTTTCTGGGTCAAGTCAGAGGGCAATGGTGAGCACTACATAACTTTTACATCACTCTTAATTAGAAAACATCTTTGGACAAACCATTAGTCTATATTGTTATTTCCCATTAGTTTTTCAAACATGCAGAAGTACCTTCTTATACATTATTCTCTATTTTTAATATATATATATACACACACTCTATTATACATAATAATACACTAAAATATGTGTCTCAAACATATCAAAACACAGGACATTACCACTATCAGACATTACCATTAGCACTGTCATACAGTTTTGCTTATGTAATACACTGGAACAGGAACTCTTTATCACTGCATGGTATATGCAGTAACTAAATTTGGCAAATACAGACTGGCAAAGCTATAATTGATTTTAGTTACTTGTATCTGGCAGTAATTCAATTCCTAGTCAAAATTATATTTCTTGTCTTGAAGTTCAGTACGCAGCTGCACTGTACTGATAAAAATTAGAAACAAACTTTCTTGGTACAGAAACCTAAGAAGCTACCAGCTGTCTTTACAAAATTCAGTTGACAACACTGCTTGCTAAGTCACGGACTGGAGGAGGACGCGGGTGGGTATGTAAATGGATGAATACTTCCTAAATTTTTCAATGAATTCGTTATTATCAGTAGGCTTTACTGTTTCTGATACTTAAGCAATGTAATGTTCACTTAGCATATATTTAAATTTGTAATTGACTCAATACTCCAATTTAAACACAGCCAACTGAAAAGACCTAATTTCAAGACACTGACTTAAGCCTTCTAATTTCAATAAGATTAGTGAGGGTAGGGTTGGGCGGATTCATTGTGGCAAGCCCTAAACCCTAAAAAATGTTACATATTAATTCTTACCCAGTACACAGCTACAGAACGGCTGCAGTCAATCTCATCACCTTTGGCTGGTCACTGCACTATTGGCTCTAGCTTACTCCACAGTTAGCGAACACAGAAGGAAAAGAGCAGCAAATAAAAAAAGACTCAATAGTAGCTACCTGAAGTCATACGCAGCAAATCCTGTTATTGACACTCCAAAATCTGAGCGACCAAAATAATGGCACAGTCCTGTCTGAGCTTTAAAAGTGTATTCTGAATCTCTCACAAGTTTTACTTTTGTCTGCAGGAAGATAAATGAATGAGAATTTAATGCATTTGACTTTAACACTATGCAGATCAAAACAGACAATGAAACTGACCACAGAACTCGCTCAAAATTCAGTGTGTTCACGGTGAGATTAGAAATAAGAATGCCATGTTGGGAAATAAGATATTTACTATCTCTAGTTTCCCTGTTGGCAGAGAAAGCTTCAGAAGGAATTCAGAAGCGTTCAAATAATGAACAAAATGTAAAAGCTATCTCTTGTTTAAACTAGCCTCATGAGCAACCTCATCAATTTCAAGACAGAGACTCTGTGTTCACTTAATGAATGACCAGGGAATTTTGCTTCAGAGGAATCCAGATGAATATCCTCTGTCTTTCTTGAAATGCAAACTTGAACAAGTTATCTAGACTGTTATTAGCCAGGGTGATATGACCCTTCAGGGGTAGAATTACAGAGTTCCTTGAAAAAGACAATCAGCTTTTTTTTTTTTTTTTAAATCACAGAAAACTAAGAGATTCTTTTTATATTCCTATCACTCAAACTGCTGTCCTAGAGAACACTTTTTGTTTCAAAAGTATTAAAATGTTTCTGCTTACATTCAGTATTAACACATATTTTCCATTTTTCATGAACACAACGTGTTAGCTACAACTGAAGTAGAATTGCTTTTTGAAACTATGTCTGCATTTTCATTGTTTTGGGTTGCAAGTGAAACAACGGTAAACACAGTCAATTTTATCCTCACGTTCTCCACAGTCCTGCATGATTTCACAGTGTTTGCAACAGAAACCACAGAAATTTGAAAGCAGAAAACCTCAGCATCCCTCCTCTTCCCCAGATGCTGGTGCCTAAACTGGACGCAAATCCACAAAATGACATGTGGATAAGTGGCTCCTTCTACGCTGGTACTGTATGCCTGCAGTTCCAACTGATTTCAGTGGAAATACTGTAGCTTTCAAGAAACAATGTTTTCAACCCTTGTGGGTTGATTTGTTACATTCACAAGAATAGACATAGACTATAAAATTCCAATCAAGTTTCAATTCTGCTTGAACAAACTCTTGATTCCAGACTAAATAAATACACATACCTATATACACACATACACACATA
>VZTL01070347.1:30196-55471 GCA_013400535.1 Scopus umbretta
CCCCCCAGTGTATTTTTGCATAGCTGTTTGAAACAGTTAATTGAGTCATGTTAGACAGCCTAGCGTCAGTGCCCTTTGGCCTGTGTGTTTATAATTATCATAGTAGCAAACAAGAGCAAAATACAATAAATTACTTCAGAGTTGAAGACAGGTCTTCCAAGGATGGGTACTGCTGCTGCTAAGGGCAGTAACAAGATGTGTTAATGGACCTTTGGGGAGGAGGCATGCCTTTCACTTTGATAGGTGTCCACATAGCAGCAGTTTGGACTTTTGCCTTTTGCATGCATGCAAGATGTTTAACAAATGGAAAATAAATCCCTTTGTGTTGTGCAGTCCTCAGCCTCAGAGAGAAATCATCTAAATCCGGCAGCAGATGGAGCTGAGTGTCTTTTCTTGAAAAGACTTGTTGGGAAAAATTATTTCAGGATAAGTCTAAGGATTTGTTTATTTTAAGACCTTGCAGTGGTGGTGTTTGCTAATATAGTTGCACTGGTAACAATTATTAAATGTAAGCAAAGCAAGTGAGAATTGCAATCTTGGGATGAAATCTGGTCCTGTTGAAGCCAATGCGAGGGTAAATAAGCAGCATTGCTGCAGCTAAAGTTCAGAAGTCGTCCTTTCAGAGCTCCAAGGTAGATTTTGGAGTTTGTGAGGAAGCAGAGAAAATTATGCATGGTAATAGTTGGGTTTGCAAGAATAACCAAGCTGTGCAAGGAGTTGCCTTAGCTAGATCGTGATAAGTATCTCTGTGGACCATGAAGTCTCTCCTGGGAGAGCTATCTTCCTTTGCAAATAATGAAATAACTGTAGGACCTGCTTCTCAAACCTGACTCTTCTTTATCTCAGCTGAATATCTTAAACACCAGTAAGTCTCTAGTTCTTTTTAAAATATTTTTTTTTTCAGTCTCCTCAACTGAGGGTGAATTATAAATGAAGGCGGCTGGCAGTAGAGCCAATAATTCAAATCAAATGGTGAACCAAAATTTGAAAATGCAGATGCCTTGCTTGGAGAAGATGTAGTTAGGCATTATACTGTCACAAAAGGAGCAACACCTATTCTGAGTGAGACTGAAGTAAGAAGTCTTGACAGTTTTAGGGAGCTGAGAATTGGCTTTTAAGATGGTGACTGTGCCGTTTCTGATTTTCTCTGCCCTCATTGCTAGTCCCACTTGCCGGGGTGTATAAGAGCTTGACATTAAGTATTCTCAGATCTAGGTCATTCAAATCTTATTTTCGTGTTGTGGGGCTTTTTTTTTTGGGTTTGTCTTTAATTTTTTATTATCCCCAGAAAGAGCGGTAAGTAGTCAGCTTTTCAGGAAGAAATTCAGGCAATATTGGGTGCAGCCTGGTTTGAGGGCACAAGAATTGATGAACATTTACTCACGGTAATTGTTCTTATTTCTTCTATCAAACTGTTTGATTATGGGAGGTGGACAGAGTGCTCCTAAGTAGAAGTAGTGCTGTTTTGCAGAATCTTTGCAAATTTCTGTAAATCCTCCAGTTAATTTTCTTGTACATCCTTCATGAATTCATCAGTGACTTTGTTGGTGGAGGAATTTAGCAAGAGAGTAGGAGGACTTGCCAAATCTGCTAAATGAAAAAACAAAATGAAACAAAAAAGTACCATTCAGGAATCCAGATATTCCTATCCTACGTAGATGTTTGCACTCATTTTTGAAGGATCTGGTTACTGGCTGTCTCCACTGGTGATTATAACTCAAAAATGCTGTTGAATCATCCCAACCTTATATACTTTCTGTTCCATATATGATGCTTTCCACTTTTGTTTTACTGTGGAACTTAACAGGACTGATTTTCCAATCACATTGATGTGAATTGGTTGTGACGATTACTACGATGATTATAATACTGTTGAAATTATACCTTGCCCTGTAGTGCTTTATATCCATAGACTTCCAGCCCTCTTTGTGGGAAGGTCAGCAATGTAAACCCAATGTCAAATTTGCACCTCAAGCATGAGGTCTGTGTCCATGACTAACCTGTGCACAGAAATAGGGGGTCTGTTTTGCATCAGTGGCTGACTTTAGTCTCGCTCACATTTCGTTGTTTATGTGCCACATGCTGTTAAGGTCTGGCGTGAAGTAAAATCCTTGCAAGACGACATATTGTTTTTATTGGGTGAAGTTTTGGTGGAAGGTTAACTTTTTGTTGTTGTTGTTGTTTTAGGCTTTGTTCTAACAGCAGGCTTTTATGCAAGAGGAGTGACTGTCCTGTCTTCCCTACTGCTGCTTGTGCAAAATTCACCCCTGCGTTGTCACCATTTCCATACGTGCTGCTGAAGGTGATGGTCTTTTCTGAAGTCTTGCAGCTCTTATAAGCTGGGAGGGTAGGATCCAGCTGCCTGTTGTGAATGGGAGGATTAGTATGCAGGAAAATAGATTCAGGGAAAAAGTGAGGGATAGGACTGTGCCTTTGGTTTCCTCTTTTGTTACCATGGGGAGCACATAACCTGGCATGGTTGTCATCTTCAGTGAGCATCTACAGAGAGTGTATCAGTGCTATGTCCTTGTCATGGTATTTTAGTCGTCTGAGCCTGAGTGGTGGTGCAAACACACCTAGGGAATTTCCATCTTTGTCTCGTTCCAGCTTGCCTATGTATGCAGTGTCTAACTAGAAGAGAAATGCTTGAGCTGTTACATTTTTGGTCCATTTTATCTTTACTGTGTATTCTAATATCTGTTTGTTTGTTGGCTTTTTTTCTTGATTATGAAATCTTGATTTTTCTTGATGATGAAACCTTCTACAGGCTTTGGTTAGGCTGTGTATGTGCATTTGTATATACAAACATGTTCAGATCAGACAGTAAATATTAATCAGTATTGAAGACTTTAAAGCAGAATGCACTTAAAGCATGGAGCTGCTAACAAAGAAGATACCCGCTGGATATTTTTAAATGATGTGTTGGAAAAAGTTCACTTGCTGAAGGGCAAGGAAATTAACTGGATGACAGATAAGGACCCTTGGCTTTTATTTGTATGATTCAATGATTTTTTTTCCACTGGAATCCCTTCCTTATTCTGGGGTATTTACTGTTCAGTTGTAAGATTTTGCTATTTAGAAAGAAAAAAGTGCAGTAGGAATGGTTCATATACAGTTATTATGCTGATTAAAAATCTGGAGCTAGGGAAAAGGCAAAAATGCTTTTATTATGCAGAAAAGCAAAAAGCTTTAGAGTTCATACAGGTTTCCTTTCAGTGAA
The DNA here is from genome assembly GCA_013400535.1 of Scopus umbretta. Lineage (NCBI taxonomy): Eukaryota > Metazoa > Chordata > Aves > Pelecaniformes > Scopidae > Scopus > Scopus umbretta. Next base: position 33,417 of record VZTL01070347.1, read on the forward strand.
ATTAATGTAAACATTTTATGAATCAGAATTTGAACATATTTGGAAGTTAGGAGGTCACAGGAAAATAAATGATGCATCTGTAAATTAAGTGTCAGTCAAGCAAACCAATGCTGGGCTTATAGTTGTTTATAATTTACATGATTTTTGGACTTAGAACATTGTTTTAACATAATTTCAAATAAACGTTGATTATTCTATTAAGCTGATGCTTTTTTAAAGACTGTAAACAAAAGTATAGTTCCACTAGTCTTCTGTGGTCCTAGTGGTGGTTTTAGATGGTGTAAACCAGGAGGAGCTGTATTTAAGTGTGTGGAATTATACTGATGCAAAATTAATGCAATGGTGATCACAGCTGAGCCTTGTATATTTGTCTTAGTTATGGACCTTGAACTTGCATCTACAGCTTGTCAGGGGGAAGGGAGAAATTCTATTACAGCTTCTAGTTTTCTTCTTACAAACCAGTACTGTCAGCCTGCTGTGTAAACCCATACATGGCAGTGCAAGTAGAGTTTCCCAGACGATTAAATTACATTGTTTTGAAAAATTTAGATGATGTCAGGAACTGTTGCAGAAAGAAACAAAGTTCCATTAATTACTCAAATATTTATTGTATTGGGGGTAATTTAAAACATCATGACAGCTTACTTCACCCTTTCTCTGTTAGCAATACTTAATCCTAGTTTCAAAAGGATACTGCCAAAACTTTGGGTCTTAAGGTCTGGCTTGTTTTGGTTCATGAGGTTACTGCAGTGCTCTCCCAATTTTCCCAGGAAGTAGAAACTTTATAGGTCATATGTTTATAAAGCAGTTTCTTAATGATGTGGTTAGCATTCCCTATTCTATATCTCATAGCTTCTCATATGTAGCTGAGCACAAAGGAGAACTGGAGAGCCAATTTCTTTTGCAAATCCCAATCATGGCAAGTGTTACATGTTATCTTCTAAAGAGGAAAACTTTCTTGTATCTCAGCCTCTCCTTGGGCGGTTGAGAGTTTATGCAATTTGGAGCCCTTTATCCTTGAGATCATTGGAATGGTCATTCTTTAAAAAAGACTCAAGAAGTACATTCTGCTTTTACAAAAAACATTTGACATTTTAATTTTCCTCTTTTTTTTTTTTTTTTTTTTTTTTAAAGTATTTTAATTACCAGGCTAGCCATGTACACAGCATCTATAGTGCATTTTTTGCCATAGACAAGTATTCAAACAGTATAAAACACAATGTGGTAGAATTCAAGGGAAAGTAATCCTTACTTTATATTAGATCTAAAGGTTTTAACGTCTAATTTAATGCCTATGTTTAAGTCTCAGGTAAAATGATCAACATTACTGTAATATTTTTTTAAACAACTTTTGTTAAATAGATTGAGGTAATTCTTAAGGGATCATGTTGTCTGAAGAAATAAATATGTATGTAGATGATGTTCAAGCTAAAACTGTGTGACAGCTACATCATAGCTTTTTATACTTTGAGCCGGTCAGTGTCATCTAGATAACTGCTGGTGAAATGTAGCACCTTAACTATGCGGTTTTTTTGTCTTTGTGTGGTCATTTCTGGGGAATATAAGCACGCTATTCATAGATGGACGTGAACGTGTGGCTGAGATTGGTACATGCTCTGGCTTCTCTGATTAAGAGAAGCAACTAGTTCTGCTAGTTGTTCATGGCGTGCTGCCATTTGCTCTAGAGTAAAGCACTGCTCTTTATTGACAGGTTGCTATGTACAGATACATAGCATTTTTATTTTGAGGTTGAGATGCTTATCCTTCCTTTCAACTTGACCAGAATTTCTCTTTGGGGTGGTTAAAGAAGTTGTAGTAACCTTGCTACCAGGCTAGAGCCAACACTGGACATGCTTCTTCATTTGGTTGCCCATGAATATACAGCAACAATTTTAATATTTTCTGTGCTCAAAACACAGACAGTTTGTCTCATTGAGCTGTTCATGCTTAGGTATTTTGAGATGTCTGAAAACTTAGGGACATTAAATGATGTGTAGTTTGAGCTGAGGGAAATTGCATGTGTTTGGAGTACGTTTCTTAAACCAATGTACTTCATTTTGATGATAAGAAGAGAGGATTTTTTTACACTTAACACCACCATTTATTCCCAACCAGAATGAATGCAAAGAGAATATAAAGTGCTACCAAATTAGATTTCATATATGTAGACTGCAGAAGGAAATGAGCACTAACAAGTGCTTAGGAGTTTGTTATGATGTACCTTTGTGGTCCAGTATTGGGAAGACTATGCATTACCTGAAACGTGGTCCATATTTAAAGTGCAGGCTGGCTGGCCCTAGCAATTAAATAGCTGAGATGTTATTTGCCTTAACAATTTATTGTAATGTGGAGCCAGTGTTATGGTGAAGTGTGTGCAATTAAAATGGGAAACTAATTGCCGTGGCAAGAGGTGCTTACCTAAGCCCAGCTTCAGAAACTTTCAGGAGCTCATTTTCCCCAACAGGCCTGCCAGGTTACACTCTGCCCTTGCTAATTATGCAGGCAGCGCGCCTTAAATTGTGCTGGGTAGGGTTCAGTGCTGTGCTTGCATTATCAGAGGACTTTCTCTTTCTTTATAAAGAGGGGTATATTAGGTTGGAGCCGGCAACCACAGTGCCCTAGCTATAACCTGGGAACTCTTTGCAGCGTGGTAGGCAGGCTATGAAGCAGAAATAGTACGCCTATCAGCAAAACAAAGGCTGGGAGTGCACTTTTCTCGAAGGCTGGTGTCATAGCTGTGGGAGAACTGTATTTAGAGATCCTTAGAGTCTGGTTAGACTTGGGTTAATTTTGCTCCTTTGTTTGAACTTTAGTAAAGGGAATTTAATAGTTCTCATTCTTCTCTTCTGTTCTCAGTGTGATTCTGCATAGTTGAAGGTGTCCCCTGGGTCATGCAGCAGATGGGGAGCGACAGAGGTAGCCAGCCGGGCAGGGAGGCCTACAGGGAAGCATGGCCAGGGAAATGGCCACAAAGCCATGAATTCCGGGTAGGCCTGGCCCGGCTTTTTCTCCAGTGCATTGCAGGAAAGGAAGTGAACCCATTAGGGTGGGGTGAATTCGTCCCTTTATATGCATTAAAAAAATACTTTCTTGATGGAGCCAAATGCATTGAAGGGAAAGGGATTTCTGCCTGCCCGGACAGGGTACGGCCCCTTCAAGAGTCCCTGTTATATCCTGCAGCAGCCGGGGCTGACTGCAGACTTGGCAGCCACCTGTGTCCCTGGTGAGCAGCTGGTGCAGCAGCTCAAGAGATATCAGGTGACATGAAGGCAAAAATGGAGACATGCATTGTTTTATTTGGATGTTGGGACAAATGGCTGATGCTTTCTCATTTCCCTAATAGATTTTCCTTTTTATCAATGTTGACCCTTTTAAGGACTGCAAAGTTAAGCTTAATGCCATCTCGCTTGAAAGCGAAGTGTGCAGTGTGGTATGTTTTCCTGCCTAATTAGAAGAATATCCCATCAGTCTGTAGCGTTCTGATCACCTGTTTTTCTAATCATCTTGGAAAGGGAATTTTTTTTTTCCCAACCTCTGTTGCAAGTCAAAATCTGAAGACAAAGACTAGCAGAGCATTTTCCTAAAGTGTGGATATAATGCCCAACTAGAATAGAGAGAACTACAGCACTATGAAAACTTGAGAAGTCATTGATAAGTTGCACACCCCTGTGACTTGCCTGGTTAGCCTTCCTTAAGTTCATTAAAAAAAACTCTCAATTGGGTTTTAGCCTCTGACTGCTTTTTTTCTGGATTAATCCTGCAGTTATTGAATTACTACCTCTGGGGACTAGGGAGAGAGTCTAACAAGATGATAAAAATCTAAAAATATCTCCATTGCTTGCCAAGTGAAATATCCCTACAAATGCATTTGGTTCATCGAAGCATCAAACTGCAGATTGTTGAAGTAGTTTTCAGTAATTGTAAAGAAGAAAGATAAAGTGGTTTCAGTAAAAGCTTAGCACTTGAATACTGATTAGTCATCAGAGATGCCTCAAATTTTGACCTCACAACTTAGTCCTTGACAGTTCAGTTTGATTCTTGTAACCATTCTGAAGACTGAGAATGTTGGGGCAGCAGCTGTATCACTAACCAAAATGTGGTACTAAATTGGATGCTCAGCAGACTTCACTGAGCAGTCTTGTGTTGTACTAGTAGGAACAAAATCTTGAAGATAAGCAGTCCCACTAGGTTGGGAAAGAAATAATTGAAAAGGATGATTCATTTGTGATTTCTTTTCACTTTCATTTTAAATAAAGTACTATGGAGGCAATTAAGAAATTCTTCCCATGTAATAAGTTAACTTGATGAATTGTGGTGGTCCAGAAATGGCTTAGATTTATTTTGGGTAAGTACAGTCTATCAAATTAAAGTTGGTAATACATTTTCTGACAGTCTTTCAATAAACAAAGAAGTCTCACTGGGACTGATTTTATAAACGCTGTTTGTAAGTGATTTATCTTCACCTCACTCTTTGAAGGTTTTGTCCAAGAATTAAGTGTAACTTTTACCTGATATTATTTCAGGAAGGAGAACAATTAATATATATGAGTCAGTGAGTTATTGACAAAAACATTCCTTTGCTGAATAGTTTTAATCTGATTAAAACCTATTTAATCAACTATTTATAATAATTCACTTACTACCTTTGAAACTACTATGAGCAATGTTACTTTTCTGCACTGCAGTACTTAGCAATAGTCACGTGCTGTGCTAAAATCCTATGGAGGGATATAAAGCATTATAATAGCTTCATTCTGTTAAAGAGTTAATTTACAGGAGACATTCACAAAATGTTGTTCATGGAGGATCATTTGAGTAGGACATTAGAGTGGGGACTGAATAACAAAATTTGACCTTAAAGAGTCTCCATACATAGCTGTTTGGGTAGCACTTCTGGAAATCATGATTGAAAGCCTTTCGAGACTCCCTCTCTCATCACCAATTTCTGGTCCTGAAGACTTCTGCATCTTTTCTAAACACAAAGGCTAACTAATGGAATTAATCTACTGTAGATTTATGGAACTATAAATCAAGAAGGATCAAAAGTAAGGTTCTTACAAGAGGATTTGAACAATATATAATTTCATCAGCTGTCAGCTAATTCTCATTAACCAGTAGCTAAAGGAGGACTGAGGTGCTGCAGCTAATAGCATAGTATCCTGGGTATTATGCAGACATTCAGGTGTATTCCTGCTGTGAGCAAGGAGAGAAGTTCTCCAGCAAAGCCAGCGACACAGGAGAGGGCAGTGCAGAGATGCTGTCATTTGCCAGGGATCCTCTTGCTTCTGACTTGTCCATGCCAGCTCATACTGGCCCCATGATATTCCTTTCCGAATATAAAAAGTGAACTAATGATAGAAGACTTAATAAAAGAAGAATAATAAAATAATTAATAAAATAATATATAGTCATAGAAGAAAACTGTTTTGAGTGAAAAAGAGCTTGAAGGTACAAGAGTGGCATATATATATATGTGTATAATTAACACAGTACAGTCTTAAATAAAATGATCATTTTTGATCGTAGAATATATACCTACTTTAGGCAAAAAATTGCCTAAAGTTACAAACCTGAATTACAGTAACTTAATCTGAGGTGCATATTAATTATAAAAAAGGCATTTTATAGAATTGAAGTACAGCAATTATAATGTTTGTAAGCAGTATTTTACAAAAGGTTTCAGTTATTTGATAGAGAAAATATTTTAGTTAAAATTTGTTCAGAATGTATTTCAACAGGTTTTGGGTTTTTTTGTTTTTTTTTTTCCCCCTAAGAAATTCTGGGTGGTAGGCAGGGAAATACCTACATTTTCCAGGTTGCAATTACCAAGGTAGAGGGGGGCATACTCAGTTTTTACTCGGTACCCACTGTTTTAATGCTAGAAGACCTACTCAATGTAAAAGTATTTACGAGGGTGCATGGCTTTTTCTTGCATTGTATTTTAGTTTGTCAAACCCTGTAGGTCTGTGGGGAGGATAATGAATGTTTAGAAATCTCTCAGTGCAGAATAGTCGCGCAATATGCTAAATGTGAGCAAAAATTTTACTGTAAATATCTGTAGCTAGAATATGAAATCACAGTTAACTTGACCAAAATTAATGGGTGTAAAAGTGATCTGAACTTTTAATATCTGCTCATCTGGAAACTATCTTGAAGTACATCTCGCAGCAAGAGCCAAGCAGGCTCTTTGTATGCAACAGGAAGCTGGACACAAAATACATCAATAGAAGGTATTGAGCCAAATATACTGCACAACAGTGGCATGTATTTGTCCTTAAAATGTCAAGGGTTAATTTAGACCTTAATCTTATAGGATATTGCTTTTTTAAACTCTGTCTAGGATGATGTATGCCTCATTCATGTAGCAGCAGGCATAAAAACAGTATTCTGCTGCTGCAGAATACTGTATGTAGGATAGAGGTTCTCATTAAATAGCTTTCTGTGTAACTGTTCTGCCAGTGAATTGGTTGCATTCAAATATAACTTAATATCAGGGAATAATGCTATGGTATCTTAATCTTATTTTCCAGCACTTTTTCCTCAGTTATAATCTGCTGCACCGTGTAAGAATGCAGCAGTTTAAAGGGAGGTTGCAATGGGTAACTGCAGAAATGTCAATGAAAGGGTTTTATTATTCTTGTGCTGTTCCATGTCAGCTTTCCTGAAAACAGTTACCTAACTGGAGAGCTGAAGCGGGCAGTGTGCTTGTGTGTTACATAATACTTTTTCCACATTTAACTCAATGTTCGTGTTCAAACTAGAATGTGTTTTCAGGCTAAGAATAATTAAATGATGGAAGCACCTGTTTTTTGGAGGATTTGTTGTACTCTAGCTGTTTAAGCAAGACTGCGAATCAAATTGTTAACCCTTTTTGGCTGATATGACTTGTACTTTGGTTATAGGAATGTTACAGAAAAGATTAAAAAATGCTTGTACTGACCATCAGCAACTTCGGTTTGATTGCTTTTCACTACCTCTGTGCAGCAAATGTTTACTTTTTCACAGATTTCTCTGTGTTAAAAAGCCTTGTTTGATCAACCAGGAAAAAACACAACCACCAAACTAAACCCCCAAGGCTTTTTATTTCTTTTTATTCTGGTCTTGGTGGGGGGGTGTCGCTTGCCCCTGCCCCGGCCTGAGTCCTACAAAAGTTGATTTTACCCATTTTCTGTGGTCAGCAAGTGAGCTTTGTGACAGTGTTTCTTACATCGTGTCAAGTTTAATATTTGGATTTCAGATTTAACTAAAATTGACTTGTTCTTTCCCATCCTAGGTCTATACTGTACCTATTTCAAGAAGAAAAATCTTAAGTTTAAAGTGGCAACTTAAACGTTCATCTTCAGTTTCCTCCCTGTGAAGTGGGAATAGATTTCAAACAGGCTGATGTACCTACAAATATGTACAGACTAAGAACTGACATAAGGCACTATTTCCGGTTGCACTTCCTCAGTCTCACAGGTAAGTATGATTAATGGGGAGATTTATCTAACTGTGTAACTTCTTAACGTGCCATGTCCCAAGAGCTATCAGTTGTGACTTCTGCTTTTTTTATTTCCCATGCCACCTGCTGACCCACAGAGTTCTCTGTGAGTTAGGACTCAGAAGGCTCTCCTAACTCAGCAGTCTGGACTATCTCATCTCAGATGGTGCCCTATTTTCCCTTCCCATATTCCTCTGTTTTGCTCAGTCTTGTTCTGGTGTTACTCTAATGAGGCTGTGAATAGGGTTCCTAAGTCTATACCTCCCTCCATAAGGGCAACTGTCTGAGCCAGCGTGGCAGTGCTGCAGTGTCTACACAAATAAATGTTTTGCATTATCTTTTTAGTGCTGCAGTTCTTAAAATGGATTCTTTTTATTGAATCAACACCATAGAATGAGTGTCTTAACCACTGCTGTAATCTCATTAACTTTTCTTGCTGCTGGAATAGAAATATATATTTACAGTGTTCTGAAATAGATAAGCAAGTTAATAGAAGGTGAAAGTAACAAGAAAACCATAGAGTTTATTAGTATTTAACTTTCTTGAAGTGTGATTATCTGTAGAACACTGTAAGCTAAAGCCAGTATTGAAACAGAAACAACCGGCATTAAGTAGGTGCTTTATAATATATAAAATGGATGTAGTATGTCTGTAAGGGAATTGCAAGGGATGATGTGCAAGGGAATGGCTTAAAGCTGCATCGGGGCAAGTTCAGATTGGCTATTAGGAAAAAGTTCTTCACTGAGAGAGTACTCAAGCACTGGAACAAGCTCGCCAGGGTAGTGGTCATGGCCCCAAGCCTATTGGTGTTAAAAAACTGTTTGGACAATATGTGGTTTAACTTTTAGGTTGCCCTGTGTGGATTCAGAAGTTGGACTTGATGATCCTTGTGGGTCCCTTCTAACTCAGGATATTCTATGATTCTATATGTGCTTTCTCCTGGAACTCTATTGTTTTGAATCCTTATGTATGTATCACCAGTCTATAATACATTTCAGAGTATTCAATGAAGGGATTGTCTGCTGTCCTATTTGTGATTCTGTAACATATCATAATTAATGCAGAACTTATATTAACTTATCCACTTACATATAAAATGGAAATTAAGAAAGAGTGATGTGTTTTTCCTTCTGAAATTCATTAGTAGAAGAGGAGGTAAGAAGTAGGAGGTGGCACCATGTGACCATTCTGTTGTCTTTCAATAGTTGGTGTGTTCCATAGCTTGTTCTTGTGTTTATTCCCCAGTGGTATCTTAAGATTATTTTACTAAGTCTTCATGGAAGCTCAATTATGGTCACAAAAAGTTGTGTTTTCGCACTAAAAATCAGTTTCAAGACTAATGGCTGAAATGAATAGAGATCAAGATCTCAGGAAACTTTCCTTGGGACATTTGACAGATTTCTGTCCTTGCAAAGAATAAGAAACATATCCTACTAAAATGGTAGTGTTTCACTCCCATTGTTTACTAATGTATGGGAAGATACAAGCTGTAAAGGAGTAGAGAATTAAGCATTCAGTTTTGACACCAGGCTCGTGTGATCATTCTACTCCTGATTAGTTAAATCAGGAAGTTACAGTATTAAATACTTTGCAGCTTACAATTTATTTTCTAAAACAAAATTTCCAGTGTATTATATATCATTCCAACTTTTGCCTGCAGATATTTATATTGAGGTAAGCAGTGCAAAGCAAATGAAACAGAGATTTGGTGTCTGCTCATAATGAAGTACTACTTCCAACCCTTTCCTCCACAGAATAATGTGACTTAATTTAGTGGTCACTTACTAGCATGAAAGAAAATTAGATTTGCGTGCCAAATGAAGAGTAAGAAGTACTACTTTCTGTATATCACATATCAAAGGATCAGAAGAATGAAAAGAGGAGGTAAATGATAGTATGTTCAAAAAAAAGCCCTGAATGCTTATTTTATCTCCTGGCTGTAAGGTGATGGTACAAGGTTTCTCAGGTTGGTGTAACCTTACAGCATTTGAGAGCTGACCCATAGCAATCTTCCCCTAGCTTCCTACCAGTATGAACAGAATCCAGGATTTATGAGGTGATACACAGTAACCTTGCTTTCTGCCAGCACTGTCTTGGCCTTGGTTGAAAATCCAGGTTCTTCCCTGGCTAATTAAAAGGTTCAGTTGGCCTTTTGTGCTTCCACTTTATGCTAGACTAGAGCAATAAATAGAACGAGCCTGGTTTGCTGTGAAAATGCATAACAGTGTGAAGTGCTCAGGTATGAGATATTGTTGTAGCCCAGTTGCTCTTAAAAATACATGCAATGAAGATGAGTTTGTCATCTACAGGAATCAAACTGCAACAGTGCAGTCTGGAGACCTGAAGCTTTGCAGAAAATGATCCAGGTGTCCCCATAGCCAAGCTGAACATGTGAAAGCAGCATATCCTCTTGATAAAGGTGGCCGACTACATATTAGGCTGTAATAGCAAGGATGTAGAAAGCAGGTTGAGGGAAGTGATTATTCCCCTCTATTTGGCACTTGTGAGACTGCACCTGAAATACTGTGCTCAGTTTTGGGGTCCCCAGTACAAGAAATACGTTGATGTACTGGAGTGAGTCCAGAGAAAGCCATCGAGATGCTAGAACATTGTATACAAGGAGAGGCCGAGAGAGCTGGATTTGTTTAGCCTGAAGAAGGGAAGATCATGTTGCTGTCCTAAACTGTCTGATGGGTAGTTACAGAGAAGATGAAGCCAGACGCTTCTGGGAGGTGCACAGTGGTAGGACAAGAGGCATCAGAGACAAATTGCAATAAGGTAAATTCAGTTAAATACTAGGAAAAATGTTTTACATTGAGGGTGGTCAGACATTGGAACTGATTACCCAGAGAGGTTGTGTAATCTCCGTCTTTGAAAATATTCCAAGCTTGAGCAGAGAGCCTCAGCTGGATCATACAAGACTTAAACTTGATGATTCCCTGAGAGCTTTTCAATCTGTATTAATCTGTGATTCTAATTTTGCAGTCTGCCAGAAGTGGTAGAAAATTCTGCTCAGAGATACTATTCTGCAAGAGGTTTGCCTTGAGTGCATATTTCAAAGTGACCTGAGCTACTGATTGTGGAAGCTCATTCCTACCTCAGTTAAATGTAGCCTTTGTTTATCAGAGCAGGCTAGAATGAAAAATATTCAGTTAATGTTGTCCCAGCCAACAGCTCCATTTCTCTCCAGATAGCCATGAGAGAGAAAATTACATTGGATATATTCAGGAGGACTGTTGTATATCTCAGTTTATCACTTCAAACTTCTTCAGCTTCCACCAGAAAGTAAGTGGGTTCACTTGCCTTTGTGATACTGCCTTTGAAACGGCAAATATATATGCAATTTCCAGATGGATTGGAAACAGTACACGTATACTTTTGAGTCATTTCTCTATTGCCTACTTCTATAGCATATAGGTTATGTGTTCACTAACATTTCATTTAATGTGGTATGAGCTCTATATTTCATATATGTGATCTTCCATTAAAATATTGTGTTCTGACGCACACAAATTGTGATTTTCATGTTAGTGTAGCATGCAGACAGGAAGATTTGCCTTTTGTTGGGATAACGGAAGATCTGTTCTTCTCTTTTGTCACCCCTTGACTATGAATTGGATAACGTACTTGTTCTTACTAGCAGTGACTCCCCAGAACTCCTAGCATGTAGCTGTATAAGAAAATGTAAAATATTTTTGCCCCCAAACTGGGGCCATACATTTATACTGTTGAAGTGGACCTACTTTCTGGTAGTACAACAGACCAATTGGAGTTTATTGGTATGTTCTACACTAAAATTTGTGTCTTTTTTATCAAAGAAAATGTTCTGTTGGTACTGGGTTTTTTTTTTAGGTAATAAGGTATTAATAGCACTTAAGAAATTCAGAGTTTTTTAAACCTTTCCTCATTTTAGATTAAAATTTGAGGTTTGAATTGGAATATGTGGGTTATTTGTCCTTTTCAGACTGGCAAGGATAGAAGTAAATCACACTTCTTGTGAATTTATTCAATGGTGGACTGAGAGATGCATAACACAAGTAGGCTGATGGTGAAAAATGTCATGTAACTTGCTATTGTGCTTCAGCTCATCAGAACCTTCTTCCCCTGTATTTGCTACCTCTTCTCCTCACAGGGGAGGAGAACTTTTGTGCTGGTACCTTTGTTGGTGAAGACTCTAGACTCAGTGAAAAAATTAACAGAGTCCTGTGTTACAGAGTGATGAATTTCTTGAGTGTAAAGTCAACTTAATGGTTTCTAATGCTCATCTGAATAATGCTAGTACATTTTAACAATAACAGGGTTATTTAAATTGTTCTTTAAAGCTACAGAGGTTAAATCTTCTGAATTGTTTATTCACTATTCATATACACATCTTGGATTTCAGTTACTATTTTTTTCACACCAGTTAAAATCAGGGCAGGGAATAGCTAAAAGAAGATGATGATGTCTGGGTTTTGGGTTTTTTTTTTCCTAATTAATTGCTTACATAATTTTCTGAAGAGAGTTGAAGGTAGTGATATTCATCATAGAGATGACAGTCATGTCCACATCATTTGTACTTGTGTTGGGACATCTAATAAGGATGAGGAAAACTAAATGAGAAAAGGGACAAAATTCATCAACTTACCATAGCAAAGTAATTAAACCTGTGTTAGTGAACAGGTTATTACAGTGTCATCTGATGTAATGAACAATTTGTTTTGTAACCAGAATGAATACTAATACTATATTCCTTTTGTCCTTGTTTGTGTTGACAGGAAAAGAGAAGCTATTGTAATTAAGGGGGATCTTTTCAACTTGAGCTGCTCAGAGAGCAGTGGAGTTGTTATGTACGAAGTGTGTACCCGTCTGGTGACTTCTGCCCACCTCAGTTCTATTTGTTTGTTTGCATGTTTTCACTGATAGCCTATTTTGTACTTACTTGGTATAGGTCACTGCCAGTGTGCCTGACTATGTATCCATGCAGCTAATTGATAACTCCTACTTTAGCAAGGGAAGGCAAACAGTTTATTTATATATCTAGGACTGAAATACTTTTAAAATTCTCACTGTCCTTGTTTCTAAACTGTCAGAAGTCTGTAACATATTCTTTCACTTGCATATTATAAGGTGCTTTTTTTTTTTTGTGGATACTTAACTGAGAATTTTTTGTTTCCCAGAACTTCAGTCTCTTTTGTTGCAAAGAAAATTGGCAAAGTTAGCTCTTTTTGCCAAATCAAGCCCCCAGCTGTATTGATTGATTTGGAAATGTAAAATTGTTCAAAGTACACCTGCACTTAATTTATAATGTTGTAGAACAGTATGAACCAACTTTATGTTGTTGTACTGCAATTTGTGTAAATACATATACATTAGAGAAGAATTTGGCTTTCAAGAGTAACTTATGTGAAAGGAATATAAAGAAATTTAGTAACTTATGGCCAATAAATATAGATCCCATAATATTTTTCACATATTAATAATTACTTCTGTTTTAGTATTTTCTACAATAATCATAAAATACAAGAGGGAAAATTTAGATCGCAGCTTCACAGTCTTATGTCCAGTTTTGTAACTTTTCATGTATCTACATTTATTTGCCCTCAGTTCTTCATTAATAATTCTGTTAAATTCTAAAGGTTTCATAATGTGTTGTTGTGATTTAACCCTAATCGGCAACCAAGCACCACACAGCTGCACGCTCACCCTCCCCCTGCCCCGGTGGGATGGATTAGAGAACCGAAAAAAAACCACCCTAAAACCCATGGGTTGAGATAAAGGTAGTTATTCATACTATCTGCATTAGACAATTTTCATCAGTTATCTTAATCAGTTGTTGCATATGATGACTTCACAATGTTGGCTATTTGTTAAGTAGCTGAGAGTAGGCAGTATAAATGTTTCATGGTTTCTTGAGATATTTACCTAGTATTTTCAGATTCAAAATTATATCTTTGTGCATAACCTTTAAACTGCAATGAGTATGTTAGGTAGATTGTGACATTTCTATTCCTTTTTATCTTCTTTATTCAAAATTCCCAAACGTAAAAAGAAACATAAGGAATGTAATTGAGAAAACAATGTATTTAAGTATGTCTAGGTGTGATGGGTTGACCCTGGCCAGCAGCTAAGCTCCTACCCAGGCACTCGCTTACTCCCCCCACAGTGGGATGGGGGAAAGAATCAGAAGAACAAAACCTGAGGGCTTCTGAGTTGAGATGAAGCAGCAATGCTGCATGCACAAGGAGAGCAAAATAAGGAGTTTGTTCACTATTTGTCATTGGCAAGCAGATATCCAGCCACTTCCTGGAAAGCAGGGCCTCAGGACACATAATGATTACTGGGGAATATGAAAGCCATCACAACAACCCCCCTCCTTCTTTCCCTGAGTTTTTATTGCTGAGCATGGTGTCATATGGTAGGGAATGTCCCTTTGGTCAGTTTGGGTCCACTGTCCCAACTGTGTTCCATTCCAACTTCTGGCACACCTCTGGCCTACTTGCAGAGGCGGGCAGGGTTGCAAAAAGGAAAGCATGATGCTGTGTAAGCCAAAACGCTGGTGTGTTAACAGCACTGGTTTAATCACAAGTCCAAAATACAGCACAATATGACCTGTACAGGATTATCTCCATCCCGGCCAGACCGAGTACACCAGGGAAGGCATCATTCATTCAGAGAAATGGCTTGCTTGCTCCCTGTAATAAAGTTATTAACAACAAAAAACATGAAGATCTGTAGGTTATAAATATGACATCTGCTTAAAACTCTGCCTCTTCCTTGCTAAAAATGTGTGAGACTGAAAGGAGGGAACTGTACAAACAAGTAGGCACTTATTTAAAAAAACAAAACAAAACTTGATGGATTGTCTTAAGCTCTGTGGCTATGCCACCATTAAGGAACTTAGACTGTTTTCAGCCTTGTTGTTGTTTACTTCTACATCAAAATCAGTATTAGTTGTGAATGTTTAATTAGCATGCTTTGTAAATGTGCATTTCACATTGTGTTGCCCTTCTGTTAATTTCATTTGTGATTATATTTAATATTATATTGCTTTGTAGATAATTTCTCAAAGTAACATGCTGTGCATTAAAATTGGGGGTTAAAAAAAAAAAGGAATGATTTATTAATAAATATTTTCCTAATACTAACCCACTGAAGAATTTCTGGCTTCATTTTAGTACTAGTGCCAAAGGAGGAAAGGGGAGAAAATAATGGATCAAATGCTGTGCTCTGTGCATAAAATTTTGCTTTTACCTGAATATCCACTTTATGGTAGAATGAAATTTTGCTTGGTTTGAAGGAGTTGGGAAGTTCAAGGATGTATATAGCTCTGACTTTGGACTCTTTCTCTGCTAGTTGTTCTTAAGTCCTGGCAGGAGTTTGCCTTGCATGACTTCTGTTGATACACAGTCACCTTTTGTGCCTGCAGATATTTTGTGTTCTTAAAAAGGGGGCGAGGTCAGATGTTTTTAGAAATCCTTGGAAAAAAATTGTCATTTCTGTGATGTAAAGGCCATAATGCAGAGAATAGACACAGCCTGGTTTTTAGTCCCCCTCAGCCCCACAAACACACTTTCCCACATCACTAAACCGTTGTGTGGTTTGAGCAGTGAGTTTTGCCTGCTATTTATAGCAGGAAAGTGCAGGGAAACAATTATTTTATTAATCTGTAACTTGAACTTTACAAGAGGTTTAGAAGTAAAGTAAAGGGTACATATGGTCCAGTATGGTTGACCAGTTATTCGTGTTTTTCCTGGTTTTGCTTATTTGCTGAATTTCTCTCTGCTACAGTTTTCTGTCTTTGTGAATAGGATGTAATTCAAGACTAATTCATCCAGTCCCTCTCCAGGTTGTTGCATGCAAACCAATATAAGAAACCTAAACCAGATAAAATGTCTCATTATGCTAATAAGAGTCCTTGTTAGCTTCCATCAAAAGTAGTGCAGTATTTGTCCAAGATCAGTGTAATAACTTTTCTAATGGTAACTTAAACGAAGATTTCCTGAGACAGTGAAAACTAATGCCAAAGCCATCCAAATGGCTTATCATGCAACACCCTATCTTGCTACTTTAGTAGTAGATTATGTTTAATGTTACAAACCCATAAAGTAACAAATAAATATAAAGCCCTCCATCCACTGTTCACTATTCCAAAAAGGCTTGTTGCATCGCAAAGAGGAAGATGAAGCAGCACAGTGTCATATTAAGAGGAATGCAAGCAGGTGTTTTATTTACGGTTATGGCTATTCTCCAAGACTGATGCTGTCTGGTTTCAGTTCAGTGAGACATATTTAAATCTACCTTTCTTCATGCAGGCACTTGTGTCAGCACCTAGGGACAACTTGCAGAATCTGGGCCCTTGTTTGGAAGAAGAGTTTCTGTGAGATTGGGTTGTAGTAAACTGACGTTTAACGTTTTTGACTTGCCTACATCATGGTAAGAAAAAAAAAAATTTAAAGGCTTGAATTTTGAGCATTACAAGGGAATTCTGTATTACATGCCATAAAGTCTATTGAAAAGTCTCTATTACTGCTGTTAAAGCACTTCTCCCCCAGCCCCGAGCAGTTATAGGTTAAGGCTCTGTCAGGCTAGGCAAATAAAATGTGCTACTGCACACTGTCACAAAGAGATGAAGTGTCATTAAGCTTGACCGAATGCATTTTTCCCAGGGGAGAGGATTAACAAAGAAATGAACCATATCTGAGAGATTTTGGTTATGCTACTCATTTTATTTTTCAGAAAGAGCTTAGATAATGATTAGAAATTGAGTAGAACCTGTATAGCTCTTAACAAATGGTTGGAGAACAAGCTTGTAAGTGATTTTTCTATTGTTTTAAACAACTCTAACCTTTTTAATTGTAGACAAATATTTTCCTTTTTATGAAAGACCACATGCCTTGTCCCACACATGTGGAATTCAATTTAAGTCATGTTTCTTTTAACTTATAATTAAAAAAAAAAAAAATGTTTTAGACAGAAGCCTTAAAATTTTCACAAAAACATTGTCTTCCTGAAGTTTACTTACGAGATGTTGCAGTATGTTCTATTTTGAGTTCCATTAAATCAAGTAAGTGTACAGGATAAATAAGCTACTGCCCCAGGTGGAAAATTGGGCCTTACTAACTCACTGCATATGCTTATTTGTCTGTATAGCTATTGATAGGTATTTGCATAATGTAAATATAATTATTACTTTATTTCCTATTTTATAACAAAAATGTTTTGTTGGAAAATATTTTTCTTTTGTTTTCAGTAAAATTATAAAACTGCTACAGTCCTACATGAAATGCTGCTATCTCATTATAAGGCTGTTGGAGCTGTGTGCTGGTGAAAATATATATAATTATTATTCCCACTTTCTGTTCATTGTAGAACATAAAGGACACATTTCAGGTGGTCATGCTTAATTGAGTCTTCAGTATTTGGGCAAAGAGTTGATTTGCATACTCGAATATATTTTGCACCTTATTTGATCACTAACTAATCAGTGCATACAGATGGCAATCAGATTTCTGATCTGAATACACAAATAGTAAATGCAAGCAAGGGCTGTGAAGCTGCAGATTGGGAGCTCTACTCGTTTGGAATGAAAAATTATTAATACATCTCCAGTGATTATGAAAGTGGAGGAAGCGAGGGTTTTTTCATTAGTACTTTGTAAGAACTTGCTAATTTATTCATATGTGGAAGAGATGTTGGTGAGAAAGTAAAAATTGGCCGTGGACTGACTCCAACTCCGAATCCCAATTTTTAATTTTTAAACTGTATCTACAAGAGCAATAGAAGTCTTACCACTTACTGAGGAGCAAGTGAATGGAATAAGTACTTTCAGTACTTTCAGAGTACTTTCAAAGTGCATTTCCCCTTTCTCAGTTTTTCACCTTCCCTATGGAAAGGAAAAGTTTGTGTGCACATTACGTGAAGGTGCCCACATGGTCTTGTGTGTTCCGTAGAAGATCATTGAGGTTATAACACTGTAATTGATTCTTGCTTTGTAATTGCCGTAAGTTTTGTTAGCAGTTAAACAATCTATATGGATGGGTCTGAATGCCACCTTCAGACAAAACTGCTGAAGCCAGTTGCCATTTTCCAGTCTTTCTCCTCATTTTTAATTCTGTGTTAATAGGAGAACCGGTAAATTGCAACTGAACAGCATGCCACTTCTTCCAAAGAGTACTCCATGTACATGTTCAGTCTTTTAAAATAATTAGTAAGCTGAAAGCTCTTTGTATTTCCAAATTTGAGTATGTAGAGCAGCTGTACTGCTGTATAATGTATACAGGTTCAGAATAGTGAGATTATTGAAAAATGCACTGACTCTGTAATGTAAGTTATTAGCGACGCCTTGATTTTAGGTTTAGTTCCTTTGCTTACCAGAGTTGAAGAGTCCAGCTTATTGCTCTGATTAAAATGTTCAAAGTAAAATTGTTTGAGTCCTGAATTGCACAGTCAGAGATACCTATAAAAACATCCAAGCAATTTTTATATGATCTTAAGAATAAGCTTTAGAACCATATGAAGAAGTCCGTTAACTTTTACGGTGGAAGAAAGGCTAAACACTATGTTTTTATGCACTCTAACACGTACATTTCTTTTTTTGGGGAAAATTTGTATTGCTTTATTTCAGATAGTCAGGCATCTTTGAAACACTGTAAAGGATTATAAGTTTCACAGGCAGTAAGGAGCAGGATTTAAGTACAATGAAGAGGAAGCCCAACAGCAGTTTGTGTGAGAAAAGCATGGATCAGCGGATATTTTATAATCCAGATACCTCATCCAGCCCACTACAATACTGATTTGACGGGGCAGAGGAAGCGCTGGCTCATTCTGCCAGTGGAATGAAATTGAACTTTTGGATTACTATAACTGTCAATATTTCTTCAAACATTTCTATATTTCTTGTAAAACATTGCATCTTTGTTGTGTATTTCAGCAGCTTTTGAGAATGAGATGCATTAGGCTGCTTTACTTATCAGTCATGCAAGTAACATTTTTTAAAAGTTTCTAAATGGTGACCCTAAAAATATATCTTGACTTCTAGAGTTACTTTTTTTTTTCCATCTTGATGTTCAGTGGTCCATAGCCACTTCAGCCTTGGAAGTGATTTCTTTCCATGAGTGTTGTCAGCTATAAAACTCATGCTATTGACCCATCAGCAGAGTTCTCCCTGAAAATAATTAAACTTCAGAACCCTGTTCTTTCAAGGAACTTGACCTCTAACTGGCTTGACCTTCAGTTGACTCCCCAGCCTGCTTTGCACTTAACTGAAATTTCTGTGATGGTAACATCATTAAGGGTGCAATTTCCTTTCCCTCTGAAATATTAGCTTCATTGGCAAAAGCCTTCCTACAAGCATATTCATATGTGCGAAAAGCCACTCTTCAAGGGAAAGCACTGAAGTTGCTTGTTGCATTATGGTATTCATTAGGTATGCTGCAGTGTTAAAATGAAATGGTCTCTGTGTTAGGTGAATCTGCTGGCATCTCTTATGAGTAGTGAGGTTGTAATCCAGCCTTGTAATCCTGGCCAGCATTTTAATACTTGTGTACTTTACTGTAAAGGTTCCTTTACAGATATGCAGACTATATTTTTGTTATCCTTTATGTTGCAAAACAAGCTGCTACTGATTTTTAACTGAAACTACCGAGTAGCTGTTTCATTACTAGACGTTTACTCAGCAGCAACCTATAACACAGGATTGTTTTTCATGTAAAAATTGTAAGATAAATGGGTTTTATATGGTAAATTATTTAATTTACCTTCCTATTAAATGGAGTGTTCAAGTAGAATAAGGCAGCTTTTCAAAATAATGAGATTTTCTTTCATCAGAATAGACATTTATTTTAAATAAGTCATTAATCATGTAGTTAAAGCACTGATTAAGAATATTCTTTGATTTGCTTTCCTTTGTCTGAATTTGATCTAGGAGAGAGGCTATGATAAAATAGGTTGACAAAGATATTTATTATAAAGAAATGAATATTGCTGGTATCTTGTATATCTATTCATTGTCTGTCATCCGTTTTACTTACTGGACCTCACTTTTCAAGCGCTGGGATAGATTGGTTTAATATTTTCCTTTTTTGGTAACTCAAGTGCTATGGGATTAGTCAAATTCATTGAAAATACTCACTTCTGCATCTTCAAAGGTGTCAGTGAATGCTTGGGGCTCCAGGCCTCTCCAAAGGCATTTGCTGCCCCCATTTGCTTTGCTCTGGTGACCACTCTATACACAGCCTGGGTAAGCGTGCACGTACTCTGCAGTGCCTGCACAGGGCACTGAATCTGCCCGTGGTTTAGACTCTGTGTTGGTTTTTGGGTGAGGGGGAGCACCTGCTGCATGCAAACTGCCTGGCAGCAGAACTCAGCAGCGCGAGGACCTGCTGCTGCACTGGCCGCGGAGTAGGAGGCTTGAAGTTCAGAGATGTGAAACTTTAAAGTTATGGCAACACTGTAGAAAATGACAGCTAGAAATAAAAATAGTTACAGAAAATTGTCTGTTTGGTGATCAAGAAAAAGACTGGGATACTGGTATCAGCATGCGTTTTTATACCTTGCTGTTTGAACCCCTTTTTTGTCACTTCAGAACTGAAGCTTCTGCTTTCATAAATTTTAGAAAAATTGACCTATTTCCCTAAAAATAAAAATAAAATATAACAAATAGTTCCCATATGAAATCTCACAAAGCCACTGCAGGGTAAGTGAGAAGATTTTCAAGTGGCTGTAAGCATATCTTCTTTTTCCACGGCTAAGAAGCCCAGAAGTATAAAATATTTATTTTACCTCTTAAGCAGTTACCAGCTAAAAAGAAAAAAAAAAATTGTGGTAGCTTTTCAGACCCTAACTGTACTTCAGAAGCATAACTCTTAAATGGGATTCTTGTGCAAGAGTCTTAAGCTCAACATTTTAAAATCAAAATGTAAACTTACATTTCATAGATGAAAATTGTGAAAAGGTTTTTTGTTACTTTCTTCCTTTCCTGGCTTTGAAATTTTACCCCAAGGTCAGGTTAGAAAAGGGCTGTACATGGACAGGAGTAAGTTAATGGAATTCAGTGTAAATTTAAAACAGACAGTGCCTCCGCAATTAAATGGTGTTTACAGACAGAGTTACTAACATCACTTTATAAAAGCTTCTGATAAAAAAAATGTGCCACTCCAACACTACAGACCGGAGGAGTATATAGAACAGAAATTTGTCTGAAACTGAAAATGGCTCTTTGGTGCAAACCTGCAAACACTGGTGTATTATATCAACGTCTTGCAGGTGTTGGCACTCCATCTTCTCTCCTTCATTAACACGGAGACCACTTAACAATGACCGCAGATATTCTGTGCAGGAATTTCTAGCTGCAGGTTGTTTTTTTAATTTGCTTATCCCCGGTTATGTGTTGCCTCAGTTTTGTTAAGTTGCATTGCTAGATCTGACGGTGACATATGTTCCACGTGGCTGTTTTAGTTCAGCAGGTGTATGCTAGGTTGGATTATGTTTTGTTATGTGCCCAGCTAATGAGATCCAAAAAGCAGTAAAAATGTGGTTCCATGTCAAATGGCCAGTAAGTATTTTCTAAGCTAATTTAATACTTCTTTTTAAGACTAGCCTTTTTTGTGATAAAGGCGATACTATTACAATTGGATGGTAATATTTATTCAAATAGCTTTCAGAGCTACAGGAAGCTTGTAGGAGAGCTACAGCTCACCTCTCCTAGGGATGCCTCCCTCGGGAGGGCTGCGTCTGGGCTCTTTGTCTGGAACCATGCACTGGACTGGGGCAGTTGTACACCTTGGCTGTAGCTGAGGCATTGGCCTCTGTACAGGCTAATTATGAGTGGGCTTGGTGATTAGGTAATGCATTTGCCTATTATCACATTATTCTGCTTTTGTTGGTATTACCCAGTGTTACAGTCAAAGCTTAGAATTGGATTCCTTCTGTTTGTTAGGTAAGATTTTTTCCAAACTCCTCATTGTTGCTTTCATGGTGCTTTAATATCTCGTGTGGAGAGTGAAATAGACCGCAGTGCTAAGCCTTGTCCTGGTACTTTTTGTTGGAGATGGAAGCTGTGCGATGTATCTGTGAATCTAAGAACTCCCTTGGGAGCACAGAAGTGAAAAGGAACAGGTTGGTCAGGGCTCTGTGTGTGTTGTTACAGAGGGCTGCCATAGGGAAGCGTGAGGAGGCCAGAGAGTCTCTTAACTAGGGGGAGGAGGCTCACCATTAGCTACATCAGGGCACACAGTGATAATTCCTCAGAATTCGTACTTGTGGCAACGCACTGTTTATCAGCTGTTGCCTTCACGGTGGAGTGCGTTTGCTCTCCAGCCAGAAACTTGTCCTATTAACTTAGCCATGGCTTTCAGTTTACAGCACTGTCATCTTCAAAGGTGGCAGTAAATTCTGTTGATGGAGCGCAGAGATTGCGTTCCAGAGATCTAACTTGCATCTAACCTCTCCCAAGTCGTAAGCCACCTAGACTTGCCTTACACTGGCACAGAGCTTCATGCCAATACAACACGCAGCCTAATTCATGTTTTTTAAAATGATTGGGTTGTTATTGTTGTGCCCAAACAATTCAGCTGGTTTAAAAGGAAAAAAAAAA